>JAPUBX010001845.1:0-235487 GCA_028672205.1 Proteocephalus fallax | reverse complement strand
GTTATCGCCCTCCCTCTCTTGAAGGACGTGAGAACATGGACCAAAGCATGCATCGCATGTCAACGCTCCAAGGTAATCCGTCATAACAAGACTCCAGTCAGTTCGTTTGACCTACCGGATGCTCGCTTCAGCCACGTACACCTCGATCTAGTAGGACCCTTACCTGACTCAAAGGGCTGCCGTTTCCTGATGACATGCGTAGACCGTTTCACAAGATGGCCATTAGCGGTGCCAATACCTGACGCTACCTCCGAGACCGTAATCAACGCGTTCCTAAACAATTGGGTTGCCGTGTTTGGAGCTCCGCGCTATATCACAACTGATCGCGGACAACAATTTGAGTCGGTCGCGTTCCGCAAGATGTGCGAATTCCTTGGTTGTCTGAGATTACGCACGACAGCTTACCATCCAGCCACTAATGGCATGTTCAAGAGGTTTCACCGACAACTTAAAGCAGTCCTCAAAGCTTGAGATGACAGAAACGATTGGGTGGATAATCTTGCAATGACCCTACTAACCACCTGATCGACGATCAAACCTGACCTGCGAAGTAGCCCAGCCGAACTGGTTTTTGGGACAACGTTGAGATTACCTGGAGAGTTTTTCTCCGCCGATTTCCCCGCCAATGAGCACGCCGTTAGCGATTTCTTGACGCGCATAAGACTTTTCGCCAGAAATCTGCGCACACACGATCACCTACACAACCTTCACATGTGGATCCGGCGCTAGAGAAGTGCTCCCATGTTTTTGTCCGCTGCGACCGTGTAAGACAGCCTCTCCAGCCTCCCTAGGATGACCCTTTTGAAGTCAGGAAACGTACTGCCAAAGTTTTTACAGTGCTGATGAACGGCGTAGGGGACACGATCAGCTTCGATCGTCTCAAAGCAGCTTTCGTGGAGGAAAGTAAGGTGGTTTATTCGGCCAAATAATCTTGCACAGATAACAACTTAGATTCGTCAATAAACGAGGCTATTATTTATCAAGAACTCCGGTGTCGTCCGTTTGACGGGGCTACTTTTTCAGGACGTACCGTAAAAAGTACCGTTACGTTAAATACCTCGAATTGTCAGACATATGACATATATGACAACGCAGATGTCAGATCAGACACGAAACCCATCTTGGAAGGGAGTCGGCACCCTTTTTACCGCCCCATCTTAATCCATATCTGAAGCCTACCATCTTGCAGTCTATTGAGATGGGATGAATTAAAAATGTCGACACGGATCCCAAACTATCCTCAACAGCTTTCGAAGACGGCCCAGGGAAAAGCAGCCTGTGTTTAAAAAGCTCTGTACAATATGATTCGTCCCAACGGATCAAATTTTGCCGATTCCGCCGACAGCCGAACTTGAAGCCTTTAGGGCGGGTCGTAATCTGTGTGAGGGATCAAGAAACTTCTCCCCCCCTTCTTCGGAGGGCTGTGGATTATTTAGACTCAGTCGCTGTTTCTCTTTTTTGGAAATCTTTTGCCTCTTCAATGGACGGTCACTGCCAAAAGCCTCTTTGCCCAAGAGGTTCCGGCGCTTCTTCTTCTGGTGGTTCTTTTTGCGCCGGCTGGGAAAAGGCGTTTCGGTGGCGGGTATCTCTTCACCTGGCAAGGGCAACAAAGTCTCTTTCATTGGCGGGGATCCGGAACGTGGGACAGAGTCAGGATCTTCAATAATTGGCTCCCTTGCAACGATGATAACCATTGCCGGTTTATTCTGCAACAGCAAAACATAATCCACATAAATTATAGCTCTTTAGAGCATAAAGAACATATGATCGCGTTTTTCTTCATTGAGTACTGTCGCACAGTCTGAGAACACAAGCGATATACCCTTACATGCAGAAAAGTCCAATCATGCTCCACAATCACAGCGCTGTGTCGGGTAGCAGGTAGGAGTATTAACTTTGGTCCAAATGGTTTAGCGGTCAGCATCCTAGCTCTGCTGGTGAAAGACCTGGATTGGAACTTCCAGGTCAGGCCACCACGGGTGGAACTGGGAACGCCACCTGTCAACATATTGCCGAGATTCTTCATGGCACAAAACCAATGAAGTAGTTTTATCCTCAAGTATCACATATTAGCATGAAAAACCTCAGAAATGTGAAGAAAAAAACGAAACCTACCGATTTCACGAGGTAGTTCTCGACTCTGATTTGCACAGGCTGGAGAAAAATGCGGGTACACTGAAAGAGCGCGAACGAGCCGGGTTGCGGTGTGGTTGGAAACCTCTCTGCCCATAGAGTCTTGACATGTTCGGCCAAGCTCACGACTTTACCAACTCCTCCCGGAAGGCCCCAACAACAAATCTACAAAAAATCATGATTATAATAGGAATGAAAACGGATGAATTCTGGTCATGCACACACCTGCTCACAAGTATCCTCTGTCAGTTTCTTGGAAACGAATTCGATGAGGTTTTTCAATTTTGTGGCAGATTTTACGATAATGTGGACTGCTTTGACCTTTACAAAGCCGCGCACTTTGGAATGGTCGAGTAGGGATGCAATTTGTTCGGGGTCCATTCATTAGCCTGCAATTTAAGATTGAATTCAAAATAAAGCAGCAGCAAACGATAATAATACTTGTAAATGGAACAATTTGTACAAATATGTTGATAAACTGGAGCGGATATCCGATAAATTCCATAGCTCTAATACGAACAGTAAGACAACAGAAACAGTAGGCGACGAGTCTATTAACGCATTCGTGTAATTCAATATAAGGTGAAACTATTTATATAGGAGCGCAAAGTATTTAAAGCGCAACACGAGAACAAAGTAAATTAATATTGCGAAGGACATCTAAGCAAACAGGTACATGATTGCTAATACGCTTTAGTGGGTAGATACAAATCAAGCAGCCACTATTCATAAAAAGGTAAGTTTTTCTAACGTTAAAAATATTTATTCAAATGCCTAATAGCAAAATACTTTGATGTTTGTGGGGCATATAAAATATTTGGACGTAGTGGCTTCGTAGGCTAGAATGTACAGCACAGGCTGAAATTACATACTTGTCATAAATTTACACATTTTTTATACTGAAAGCGTTTATTTTAACAGTAAAAATTTCCATCAATTTTTCATCACAATAATTTGACATAGGATGCCTATTTTAATGTGGATTTACGCAGTGGTTCGGGAAGGTTTGATTACATATAACTGCAGAAATCGGTGTGGTTAATAATAACTGTATGCATCTTCTAGATCAAATATAATTGTAATAATATGTGTCAGATGCAAAGAAATCGAATATTCTTTCTATTGTTTATGTACGAAAAGGACGAGTTTTGATTTCAGTACACCAATCATTTAGGTGCAGAAGTGTTAAAAAATATCATAAATATGCTCAGTAATGGAAATTATTGACTATCTACCGCGAGAGGATATACTTAATACACCATATTAAATGTTGCCGCTTTCCCATAATAAACAACTAATAAATAAAGATGTTATTTTATACATCCTCGTTAACCGCGGGATTTTCAATCTCCTCTTTCTGTAATCTGCTCTAACAGTGGCTTTAACACCAATTTCCTCAGGAATGTCGGTCTTCCAATATATGTTCAACTGTCCTAGGAGTTGCATACTTTCAAGTCAAAGATAAACACCCTTTTTACAAGATATTAATCAGATGAATATGGTAACTAGGTGGTTGATAAACATAACCATGCATTTTAAATTTGCAACTGCAAATGTATAACTGTGGTTGTGACTTCCTTTTATCATTCTCCCTACAATTGTCATCGACCGTAAGGCATGCTTTTTTGAGTGGAGAGTATTAACTATAACCGATCATTAAAATGTATCAGTATAAATGTCGTAACCCTCTCTAATCGTTTTTTTATTAGCCGAATAGATGTGTTCAGTCATAGTGTAGGATTTGGATTTTAATGAGGGATCTAAAAGGTAGGAAATGGGGTTTAACGAAAACAGAAATACGTCGGTAAAGAAACCGCAGTCGCATATTGTTGTTCTCGCGAATTCAAAGTTTA
This sequence comes from Proteocephalus fallax, assembly GCA_028672205.1. Lineage (NCBI taxonomy): Eukaryota > Metazoa > Platyhelminthes > Cestoda > Proteocephalidea > Proteocephalidae > Proteocephalus > Proteocephalus fallax. The sequence continues at coordinate 231,501 of JAPUBX010001845.1, read as the reverse complement.
GCCTCATTTAAGCTATTGAAGTCAATAAAAATAGTGGTTACCGCCCCAGTTGGGTTCATTGAAACGGTGGATAAACATTATTTAGAAACTAGAACTGCTCAGGTAAGTCTTTTTTTAATTTGACATGACGCATTATTAATAGGAATGGTCGTTAAGTTACATGAATAATTCAAAGCATGTTCATCTCAGGCACTAATCCTCTTTTATATTAATCGAGTTTTCGCGGTAAACTTTTGATCGTCATTCTTGCCCCTTTTACAGACACCGAAGAACGCTCGATCGTATGAGATGTACACTTACCTTTAGAAATGCACATCAGATGCATACATGGGTTCTGTAAATAACCACGGAATAAGCGTGCGATCACGTATATTTTAATCCAAGAATATCTCATTTTTATGGGTTCCCTGTCATTCTCTACAGAGTTAACGGCAAATTTTACTTCTTAATGAGGTGCTCGACAGACTTGTTGACACATATGGATTAAAATCCGGATCCACAGAAATGTCTTGACCACAACCGTTTGAACGCAGTTCTAAAACGCGCTCGATTTAATTGGTCACCAATATTTAGAAATTCAAAATTAGACCTGTTATTGTCGATCAATGCAACAGTAATTTCGGGCGTGTCGTCTTTGATTTGTGTTATTTTTCAAGTAATCCGCTCCTGTGGAAGTAGGAACGAAAACGTTTGATCAACGATTGAGACCTCTGCGGTTAATATATACCTACGCCTGCGATACGTGGCAAATAGCAGTAACAAAGAATCATTTCAGGCATATAGAATGTAACTAGTAGCACCCTGTGAACCACTCGCCTATATTCGTTCAGGATACTTCCAGTAACGTCTCCTAGTATATTTTTGAATTTATGTTATGATTCAAGGAATGAATAACCATGAAGGAAATGCACAACACCTGGTTGTTACATAAACACTGGGGTTTCGGTGTCCTATTTTTTCGAAACGCAATACGCTGAACTCAAAATGCCGTCAAATACAACCGCTGCTGTTAACATGAAAATCGTTAATAATGATTGAACTTACAACAAAATTATTACCACAGTGACCCTGGACTTTTCAATCAGGAACATGGATTTCGCTGACTATATCACTGTCTTTGTAGATACCCAGCCGGTACTAAGCCGAATATTCGACAACACAAAGGCAGTAGGGTTAGAGATAAACAACTACGCGACGTACTCCGAACACAACTCCCATCCAATACACCTCAACGATGCGCCAGGCTAGTTTGTTCCAGTATCTGAATTTACGTTTACCGATATTCAGGACAAAAAGCGTTTCTATTGTAAATCCTTCCAAACCGCTTACAAGCATCACATTAAATACAAAAACTGCACAAAATCTTTACCGAACTTGAGATATTTAATCAATAATCTCCAGATTGTAAGCGCACTCATAAGTCGAAGCTTCGTAAGGTGAAACTATTTATATAAGGCGACACGAGGAAAAAGTAAATTAAGATTGCGAAAGACATCTAAGCGAACAGGTTCATAATTGCTTATACGCTTTATTGGGTAGATACAAATCAAGCAGCCACTATTCATAATAAGGAAAGTTTTTCCAACGTTAAAAATATTTATTCAAACATCTAATGGCAAAATACTTTGATGTTTCTGGGACATATAAAAAATTTGGACGTAGTGGCGTCGTAGGCTAGAATGTACAGCACAGGCTGAAATTACATACTTGTCATAAACTTACATATTTTTTATAGTGAAGGCGTTAATTTAAACAGTGAAATTTTCGGTCAATTTTTCATCACTATGATTTGAAATAGGATGCCTATTTTAATGTGGATTTACGCTGTGGTTCGGGAAGGTTTGAGTACATATGACTGCAGAAATCGGTGTGGTTAATAAGAACTGTATGCATCTTCTAGATCTAATATATTTGGAATAATATGTGTCAGACGCAAATAAATCGCATATTATGACTATTTTGTATGTACGAAAAGGACGAGTTTTGATTTCAGTACACCAATAATTTCGGTCATCTTATGAAAGGATTGTGCAGATAAATACCAGATAATGCAGAAGTGTAAAAAAAAGCTCACTAATGGAAATTATTTATTAGGGATTGCTAAACTTTAATTTACCTATATCTAGGTACGAACCTTTGATGAACGGGGATAAATTTACTGGAATATTCTCAGCCGCGGTTAGAACGTCTTATCGGTTATACCTCATGGTTTGATATATATATAGATGGTCGAGGCTCCAATTCCTGGTGTTTTCTTCACGTGATTCGCCCAGGACTCGTTCGATTGATTAATCTCAAACAAACCGACACACAGTCCGGTTAACGAATGACGTGCCACTTTCGTTATCAACACATTCCAAACAACTAAAAACCATAGTGAAGACATTAATTTGGTAGTTTTCGTTCATTAATTCTGCATGAACTTGAAACGGGAGACTCACGGTGACATAGGAGTTCCTGGTTACCCGAACCTTAACAATGGGTAATGCAAGTGAATCACTGTCATGGAAAATATTCCTGATGATCTAAAAATAAATATGTATCATCGAACACTTGAATACAATTTTTAGATTTAGAATATAAACCTATAGAAAAATATATAGTAGGAAATTCACTTTTGAAATTGGACATTATATATCAGAACCCATCCAGCTGAAAATTCCTGGGCATTATTTGAAAGTGGAGTTAGCTTTTAGATAATGTTTTTTTCGAAATTTAAGGCGAATTGTTGCATTTCCAACCGTTCAAAGGCTATTGTAGTTTCCTGTGTCACTCCCCTCATATTATCCTCTTCTCCCGACCTTTGAGATTTTGATTTGTTTATCCTAGGTAAGTTTTTTATAATGTTACCATTTCCTTGTGGATTTCAGTACTTGTTCTCGTATATTAAGTGCCCCCTCTATTTTAGTCTAAATCTAAATTTATTCGACACGGAATAAGGCTATAAAGTTTAATTTAACACAAGAACGGCTGCAAGCGTAGCTCGAGTTAATCTTGTAGATTAAGTAAACCAGCAGGCCGGCGCGGATTATTCTGCGCGAAATGCACTGAGATATCAGCGAAAGCCGAGCATTGCGTTTCAATGGGTCATCGGCCAAATGTTGCAATTTGCTGCTAAAATCGAAATAAAAAAGCTTACAAAACTAAATTAAATGTTGCCGCCTTCTCATAATAAACAACCAATATATAAAGGTGTTATTTTATACATCCTTGTTAACCGCGGGATTTTCAATCTCCTCTTTCTGTAATCTTCTCTACCAGCGTCTTTAACAACAATTTCCTCAGGAATGTCGGTCTTCCAATATATGTTCATCTGCCCTCGGAGTGGCAAACTTTTAAATCAAAGATAAACACCCTTTTTACAAGATATTAATCCGATGAATATGGTAACTAGGTGGTTGATAAACATAACCATGCATTTTAAATTTGCAACTGCAAATGTATAACTGTGGTTGTTTCTTCCTTTTATCATTCTCCCTACAATTGTCATCGACCGTAAGGCATGCTTTTTTGAGTGGAGAGTATTAACTATAACCGATCATTAAAATGTATCAGTATAAATGTCGTAACCCTCTCTAATCGTTTTTTTATTAGCCGAATAGATGTGTTCAGTCATAGTGTAGGATTTGGATTTTAATGAGGGATCTAAAAGGTAGGAAATGGGGTTTAACGAAAACAGAAACACGTCGGTAAAGAAACCGCAGTCGCATATTGTTGTTCTCGCGAATTCAAAGTTTAGCCTCATTTAAGCTATTGAAGTCAATAAAAATAGTGGTTACCGCCCCAGTTGGGTTCATTGAAACGGTGGATAAACATTATTTAGAAACTAGAACTGCTCAGGTAAGTCTTTTTTTAATTTGACATGACGCATTATTAATAGGAATGGTCGTTAAGTTACATGAATAATTCAAAGCATGTTCATCTCAGGCACTAATCCTCTTTTATATTAATCGAGTTTTCGCGGTAAACTTTTGATTGTGATTCTTGCCGAGGTGCCCCTTTTAACAGACACTGAAGAACGCTCGATCGTATGAGATGTACACTTACATTTAGAAATGCACATCAGACGCATACATGGGTTCTGCAAATAACCACGGAATAAGCGTGCATTCACGTATATTTATATCCGAGCAGAGTTCATTTTTATGGATTCCCTGTCATTCTCTACAGAGTTAACGGCAAATTTTACTTCTTAATGAGGTGCTCGACAGACCTGTTGACACATATGGATTAAAATCCGGATCCACAGAAATGTCTTGACCACAACCGTTTGAACGCAGTTCTAAAACGCGCTCGATTTAATTGGGCACCAATATTTATTGTCGATCAATACAACAGTAATTTCGGGCGTGCCGTCTTTGATTTGTGTTATTTTTCAAGTAATCCGCTCCTGTGGAAGTAGGAACCAAAACGTTCGAATTTAAATGCGTGCAAATATACAACTTATGGATGATGAACGTTTGGCAAATTGTACAGGTGGCACTCTAATAGACACCAACAATTTTAACAACACCATCGATGACACGAAGACCCGACGTCAGTGATGTGAAAAAAACCGGTACATCTACATGGCGTAGTCACCATTGAATAAACATCTCCATGTTTCGGTATGGGGTGTTTTTATTTTGGATCCGACTACATAATACAGACATCGAACCCTAAGAAGAATATTCATGAATTGCGATCAACGATTGAGACCTCTGTGGCCAATATATGCCTACGCCTGTGATACGTGGCAAAAAGCAGTAACAAAGAATCATTTCAGGCATATAGAATGTAACCAGTAGCACCCTGTAAACCACTCGCCCATTCGTTCAGGATACTTCCAGTAACGTCTCCTAGTATATGTTTGAATTTATGTTATGATTCAAGGAATGAATAACCATGAAGGAAATGCACAACAACTGGTTGTTACATAAACACAGGGTTTTGGGTGTTCTAGTTTTTCGAAACGCAATACGCTGAACTCAAAATGCCATCAAATACAACCGCTGCTGTTAACATGAAAATCGTTAATAATGATTGAACTTACAACAAAATTATTACCACAGTGACCCTGGACTTTTCAATCAGCAACCTGGATTTCGCTGCTCATATCACTGTCATTGTAGATACCCAACCGGTACTAAGCCGAATATTCGACAACACAAAGGCAGTAGGGTTGGAGATAAACAACTACGCGGCGTACTCCGAACACAACTCCCATAATAATAAATAATAATTATATTCGCTTTATTGAGGTCACGATGACCAAAACCTTCAGCATTAAAATTTACAAGAAACGAAATGTTACAGGAAGTGACGATTCTACGTAGAAAATGTAGAATACGTTAAGAAGAATACAAGAAGTAGCATCAAGGTAAATTTGCAAGAAAGGCCAATTTAACCCACGAAGTGTATAAAGTTTGGCAAACGGGAAATGGCGGCCATTAAAAGGCCCTATCCAAAACGCGCGTTACCCCATCCGATACACCTCAACGATGCGCCAGTCTAGTTTGCTCCAGCCTTCAAATATCTGAGATTCACAATATTCCCGATACGGTCCTACGGCTGCAAAACCTGGCCACTGCGCGTCGAAGACACGAAACGGACAGCATTCTGCTACGCCCTGGCTTCCGATCGCCGTGCATGGGTGGCCACGGTTCGGGACATTCATGAAGCGGGTTGGAGATAACCGGACCAAAGAGAGGAGAATCTCAGTTTGGTGGATAAATATGAACCATCAAACATGAATTTCTCCTGTATCCCTTAATTGTTGAATTCTTTTCGATATTTTGCATTGAAAATAAAACAATCCCGGAATAGAATACGGTTGGAAATACATAAAGACAGTTGGCAAGGCGTTTCGAATGGTCCACCTATATGTTCAATCAGTTATTTAAAAAAATTAATATCAAGTGGGTGATATTGAATACAACGGCATTTTAACTGCTATTTATTTTAACTAGCTTCCGGCATAACCGCCACGCCATTGAAAAATCGATAGACATGAAAACTAAATTGAACGCTCTGTAATCAGCTCACTGACCACAGCATCTGAATTTACGTTAATCGATATTCAGGACAACAAGCGTTACAATTGTGAATCCTTCCAAGCCGCTTAAACTATGCAAGCATCACATTAAATAAAAAAACAGCACAGCATTTTTACCGAACTTAAGATATTTAATCAATAATGTCCAGATTGTAAGCACACTCATAAGTCGAAGCTTCGTACGCCTCGATCGATAATTCCATCGCGCATTCGTGCAAGAACATCTGAAAACCGATTCTAATCAACAACGCATCCCTCGCAGTGCTAATAAACCTCTGGTGTTTTCTACACATTTATTTGTATCTAAACAAGGATAAATTATAATGCAAACCGCGTATATCATCCTGAGCCCATAAAAGGCTGGCATTTACTAATTGGAGAATAAGAAGAAGTACAACATTTGTAAGATATTCACATATTTCACATAACCTTGTAACAGGTATAATTTTAACGAAATTATACAATACGGATGTCCCATTAGCCCACAAAATACGGCTTCCTACCATTGAAAATGGAGTTGGATTTGACAACAACAATCATGATTGCATCTCTACACGACAATAACACGGTGGTAAGAATCGGTGCTTAAGAAAATCAGGAGTTAACGTTTTAACGAAAAGGGGTACATGGCAATTAAGAAATCGGCGTAACCTGGGAGGCTGAAGCACTGGAATCAATAGACTGTTGGGATTCCTTCTTCGGAGGAGGAACAATAACAACAGGAAGAGAAGCATGATGCAACACGTAGTCACTAACGCTTCCCAGTAGAGTCCTGCGAATCACCCCAATGCCTCGGCTTCCCATTACAATTGCATCAATCTGTTGTTCTCGAGCGAGACGACAAATGTGTTCTCCGGGCTTTGCCCCAATATGAAGGACGAATCGGGCGTGGATTCCCGAGCCCTTGCAGCGATGGAGAAATTTCCTCCCCAACTCACGACCTTCGTCAACCAAGTCCTGGACATGTTTGCTAAAATCCTCGGTGAGCAGGGCTGGTTTACTAGCAAGACCGTAGTTGATACTTGCGTTTACAGGTTCCACAACATGGACGAGCAAGAGCCCATCGCCCTCCTTGCAGAAATTGTTGATATACCATTCGAAGGCGCGGTTGCTGTTTTCGCTTCCATCAACTGAGAGGAGGACACGGCGAGTGGCGCTGGCCAGGTAGTCCTCACTCTCAGAATCGCTTCGTGTTGAACAACGGTGCACACGTGGCGGAATCGACTTGGGAGGCGACGTCATGACTTATGCGCAAGGGGAAAATCCAAAATGGCAGCCACATAGGGCAGTGCGCGCAAGTAACGAGTCAGACAACGACTATTGGCCGCGGTTGGGGCCAATAGGCTACACGCTGATTACCACGGAGGCTTATTATTGGCTGGCGTTGACTTCAGAATTTACGTATGTGCGCCATGCATCGAAGTCGAATGGAGGATTGGCCGTTGAATTAAGGGCTAACAATTTTATTCAAATCAAGTAAATCAGGAGAAGAAGCGATCGTCATCTTTTGAATGTCTGCCCAAATTTTGTAAAACGATCGCATCTTCTTCGGCTTTAATTTATTTGTATCAAATTGTTAGCCCTTAATTCAAACGTGGTAAGAACTTTTTGTCTGCAATTTCCTCTCCGTTGCCTAAAGGTCTTTCATGCAAACTTTTCGTTTCACAACGAATATAGAAGTTATCTCAAGCCCAAGTTGGCCTATCATTATGTATGCTAATAAAGAAGGTATCTTACCAGCAATTGCGTATTTGCTATAAGAGCAATTGCACCGCTATCCGGTCGATGCGAATGATTACCTTACCATGTTGTCACACAAAATCGGCGTTTCGTTTTGATTCTTCACGAATGAGGCAGGTCGAAATATCATCAATCCTTGGAGTGAGAAAATCGCATTATAGTGTCACATTGCGTTGTTGTGGTTTAAAACGCGTCCAGCTAGTTTGATACCCCCATGTCGAACCGACCACAGACTAGAGGGACCAGCTGATTTGGACAAAAAACCAGCTGATGAACATGAGCAAACTAATTGCAATTTTATTTAACACCATAAATCGTTTGAGGCCCAAGGACCAACCCGCTGGCCATTAACACGAAAGAAATATTCCTTAAACAATACATCTGTTTAATGTCCCTGAATGTCTAAAGTATCTCTACGATCACTTGAATAAGAAACCGTGTTAAAACGAACTTCAGACGTCCATATCCCCCCAAACACAGTTGGCAGCCATTGTTAGTCGGTTATAACTGTTGGTTAAACCCTTTTCGGGTCCAAATATTTACAAAACCGCGCCTCGGCATGTTACGGGCCTTAAATGGGTGAATATTTGTTTACTCATACGCTATTTCTTACCCTTCTCCGGTTGTATCAAATTGGTGACGAACTTGAGATCTGAGATCCACTAGAACAGGTGTGCATTTCGTTAACCCAAGGCTGAAGATGTAGCAACACAAGAATATGTTTGTGACCCAGCTAAGGAAAACGGTTCGAGAAAATAAAAAGCGATTCAACTCTCTCTATATAATACAACATTCATAACATTAACTGTTAGTTCATTGTACAGTTTTTTAATACTATTGTGCATAACGTATTAATAGCCGGCTTGACCGCAACCTACTCTGTTTCTGGCAGGCGAACCGCAGAACTTAGCGGCGCCTCATTTTGTAACGGGAAAGACAATAGAACGACGACACCATTTTCAGTACCTAATCTGAAGCAAATTATTTGTATGTGAGTTGACTATCGAAGAAGCACAAACTGTCCAATTTATTGTTCTACATGGGCCGTGTCGCAGCAATCGAAATTGATCTGAATTGTGGCTTGAAATAGCGATTAGTTTTACATGGATGCAGCAATTGTTTACCTTACCTTCCCAATGTGCGTGAAGGCACTGCGTGTAACCAAGCGAGTGTCGCGTGTCCTGAAAATGTGACGACTGCGGAGTTAAATGGCAGCCGATTGCTTAGATTAAGGAACTGTCGTCAATTCCTGAAGCTGGTTGCACATAAACGTGGATGACGAAACGTATGCACTACCTTGTGGATCGACTATGCACCAGCAATGGCATTAACTTAAAACCAAATTGGTTATGATTTCAATTCTTTAATGCTTCACGGACACACTAAACTCTGGCCCACTAAAACAAAAATAAACACCAGATAACTTATAATACATAAAGTGTTTCCAATTAAAGAAAACGTATTTTAATTGCAAACGATAAACTGACTTCTTCAATTAAGTGAATGCGGCAAATATTCATTGCAAGAAAGTGAACGTCTATTACCATTCACGGTTATCAAATGTCGGTTGCAGATTGGAAAACAAAAGTAAAGTCGACCTGCTCAATTGGTAGATATTGTTCACTTCAAACCGACTTAGATTAATAATTTCCTAGCAATGGTTTCCCATTCAAGCCGACGCAAACTTGGTAGATTTTAAAACGGCTTCAGATCTAATTCCCAGCACTAGTAGGGAAACCAAACCCTTAATGGCGCATACCCGCGTTACGCGATGATATGACTGCATAACTGCAAATATTCCACATTGTGACAGTTTCATGCAAGCGCATTTGGGTGGAAATATTTTCATCAATTTAAAATTGATCTAACTCATTGAAAACGACGCGGAAAAGCAGACAGTCCACATAAATTATTATTAATTGGTCTACTAGACAGTGTGTTGATTTTTTTTCAGGTCCTGAACAACCCAGCGCCTGTCAATGTAGAATCAAGTGGCGATAACAGCCACGACTTATATATTGGCGGATAATCTTTTGAATCGTTGTGAAATTTATAAGAAAAATTGATTTCCCTTAGGTTTTCTCGCGTTATTCTTAATATGAGACGTTTTTTTAATGAACACCTTTCCCCTCTGTTATTATGGCACAAAACTCACAGAATCGCTCGCGAAAAAATAATCATCAATCGGTTTTTAAACCTTCAATAGTCACAGCTGAGGTTTGTCATTTTCTTTCAGATTATTACTTCGAGAATGACCTCGGAATAAAACAAGTTTGCCGAACCCGTTTTTTCTTGTTTCATTCTGGGTTGGTCGAATATAAAAATATTCATAGACATGTGACCGCATGGAAGAAGAGTTATGCACGCGGTTTAGTGGACTCGAGCTCTCATATCCCTACGCCCATGACACGCTCGGAATGTAATTAAGCGAGCACCTTTTCAAGGTGTACAGAAAGTAAGAACAGCCACTTTGCGCAGTGGGGAGCGTGCCTGTCTTATTAACAAACGTTTATGCATTCAATAAATTAGCCGTTGTTCAGTTTACACGACAAGAACTTTTACTGGGGCTCATGGGCCGTTAGACCGCTCCTACTGGGTTCTTTTGTCTACCCGTTAGAAAATAAACCATGCCCCTATAGCCACCAAGACGGCAAAAAGGAAGCAGGATTCTCGGCAGCCGGGCAAGATAAGAGAATCAGTGCATTGTGGCCATCCCTGTCCCTCAGCAGCAAGAGGTAAGGAGCCTCTTCAAGACACGCTTGGCTTTCGAGACAAACTTCGCTAACTTACGAATAAGCCGTACATCAGTGGTTGGTCTATTGTAGTTGCAAGGGGTTATGTTAGAGCCCCTAGTGTTTATGCAGTACAGCATCTATCTGTCTGAGAGAATGGGCCGCAAAACGACCCGAAATACTTGCTGGGATGTCACCGAACCCCTTTTACCTAAGGGTAGGAGTGGTGTGGAAGAAGTGAGCTAAACATGCATCATAGAATCGCTTAGAATTTTATGTGTGGTTGGTGTTTTTTTAGTGTGAAGATAAAATTTAATTAGTTTATCCAATTGTGTGCTCGTTTATTTGTTTTTTTTCAGAACAGTCTACCCTCTCCCTTACTAGAACATACCAAGAATTTTAGCAACGACGAAATAATATTTCTATCAGATCGTATGGAACGATACGAAAATCAACTTAACTGGCAGCGAATGTGGCTGCACCCATTAATCGGAATCGAATAGCGACGCAGATCGATGATTTTGCACGCTTAGCCAATGGCAACAATCTGTATTAATCACAGATTAGCTAGTATAAAATACGCAATCGATAATGAAAAATAAACGCTAGTGAATGTATTTAAGTAAATATCTTTTACAAAAACTTTTCACTCATTTGTATCGTCGTCGTCGCCTATAGTTCTTTGTTCGCTGGTTCAGGAGACTTTGATTGAACTCAAGTCGTATAAAAACCTTTGTCCACACCTGTATAATTCCCCTTATTGTGCATTGTTCTCTAGCGATTTCCCCCGGCCAAAAATGTTGTGACGTTTTAGCCCTGCGTGGGTCTTTTTAAATAATCTCGTTTTCTAGAGGTCTCCCTATGCTCTCCGTCCAAGAGATCATCGTTGAACGTGTCTCAATACTCTAAAATCAACGACGAGAAGATGGCTTTACGTTTGAGCCGGTAGCAGCACTAATTTGCCCAGCGGCAGGTCATTACCGTTGCGCGTTGGCAGAAAGATTGGTTTAAAACTTATCCAATCAAGAAGAAAATAGTTTAACATCGAAATCCTTTGACATGAAAACCCTCTCTTGTCGTGGTAGTCCTCTTACAAAATCTTAGAGTACTTGACATCTTGATCACAACCTAACCTTTTCATCAATAGAAGCAATTTATCGTTTATTGCAAATCGTTCATTCCTTATTTGCCTCGATTTTGACTTTAACCTGAACAGGTGAAGCAGGAAATAAAAGTAAGTTTTCCTATGGCTTTGTTTCATATATTTGTATATGATTGTAAATATATATTAGTCCACATCGTAGTTCTTCCCTACTTCTCTGCAACCTTGATCAGTGATCAAAAGAATCGATTTACGCTAGTCCATTATGCACAAACCGACATATATATAAGTCAGCTTGAGAAAAACATGTCGATTAACATCTATTTTGCTCTTACTTTAATGGAGATTTTAAAAATGCATCGCTGAATTAAATTTTGTTGTCGAATTTACCCTCGATAAGGCAGTGTCGAGAGATCTCAGCGCTGGTTGTGTTTCTAATAGAAGTTCCACGGTTACATCACTTTGATCAATGTGACCTGAGCTGCGCCTTTTAATTAACCACAATAAAGGTGGCAAACCGCAACTGGGTTATTCTTTATGCATCCTCAGTTATAGTTAGCTCTTCGTAAGTATCGTAATGATGCGCCATAAGAAGTATATAACACAAAGATAATTTCTTTCGAAAGTCGTGGATTTGATGATATACAGATGGCGCAATTGTACACACCGAAAGCATCACCTTTGACTAGCTCCTACAGATTCGCTGAATTACATTTTGTCTTACAATTTACCCTCGATGGAGGAATTTCGAGAGATTTCAGGGAGATGCAAACAAAAAATGAGTGGCCTGTCTATGCTCTCAATCAAAGAGATTATGGTTCGACGCCACGTACCGAACATAATCTAGCTTCATTCAACATTCTTTAATCGGCGTTATATAAGAGAAGAATATCCAAATATATAAAAATTAATGATAACCATGATTTTACGAATTATAATATGGAAGTAAAATGTGCATCGTCATACTGATTCATGTTTGACGATAAGTATAGAAAATGGCCGCATTGTATTAATAAACCTGTTCTCCAGACCGAACTAATAAAAAAGCAGTTACATCCTGGACCAGTTATTAGAAGAGTTGATTAAGGTCCCGATTCCGAATCTACAAGCCACCCCAATGGATAAACAAGCTTAATAAAAACTTGTTGTACTTGAGAATCAAGAAGGTGAATCAAATAGAGGGGAATCAAGCTGGCCAATTAATCTGAAGGTCAATCATCCTCCTGACGACGACGACAACACGCGAGGCCTCGTCGACAGACACGGATAAAGGGCTTTCTCTACCGTCTAAATCGATTTGCTCGACGGGGCGGTTGCGTCGTCGCTTTAACTGTGGGAATTTCTTCTTGTAAGGAGGTATCGTCACGTGGACCGACATCATCTACTAGCTCGTTGCTGATATCGGCAATTTGTGTGATATTGTGGTCGACCCCATAAAATGCATTTAGTGATGTCGTCTTGTAAGTTCTCCTTACCGAGAGGAATGCCATACGTCTCCAAAATCATTTCTAAAAGGTCACGAAAAATGGAATAATGAGATTAGATGAACGAAGAATTATTATTGAATTTAATTGAAGACGTAATAGCACATACGCGCTATCTGATTGCCTGGATGACATGCAATCCATCGCAAGATATCCGCATCGCTGTGGACGATGCCCCAGATTAGGCTTGGGCCTGGTTCGCACGGGGGGGGGGCAATCTGGTTCCTCGGGGCCGTCTTCGGCAAAATCAACGACTACCGCGGTACGTGGCGGCATTTCGACGGCGACACACGTTGATGGCGAGGCGATGTCAAGGGGCTGTTGGCGCTTGCGTTGCGAACGGCACGGTGAAATTCTCTTCCTCCTGAGTGTGTTTGTTTTCATCCGGAATGGAAGGTTGAAGTGACGGGGAAGGGAAAGGCCATGGCTTGCGAAGGTCATCTTCAGCACAAGGTTGCGTTGGTTGCTCAACTGGTGTTATGGGTGTCTGCGATTTCAAAACTGAGTAGGTATAGTTCAGTTCGACAGTCCTGAGATCGTCTTGGGATTTTGCTGAAACCATGGAGGCTCCAAGGCCGGAATCTTCGACAAGGGACGCCCCGTAGTCGTCCCGTTCATGCACGGGATCGACGAGAACGGATGAGCTGCAAATCACCTTTGCTCTTAATTGGCCTTTTAGAGTAAGCACAAAGAACAAAATAAAGCCATTTTCTCACACAAGACCGTGCAAAACAACCGAAAATATTAATACGGTTTATAACTTACCGGAGAAAAACATATATACAAAAGATATTGGGTTAACCACCAAAGCGGTAAACCATCTCTTCAAACATACGAAAACATCGAAAGATTTAACCATCCCGAACACGTAGTTCATGATGTCATACTTTGGTTAAAGTGATTCAAGCGAGTAATCAACAGTAAGTCGATAAATTCAAACCCGTCAGCTGACAGTAAATTAATCGATGATGGGCAATTTCCAACAGCCTTTCTGCCTTTATCGAGATTGGTTATACGAAGGGGACTTTAAGCATAATTGTATATTCCCGGTTTCTAAGCAGAAACCTGCGCGTATGATAGGCGAACCCAAATCCAGTACGCCGAAACCATTAAATGGAAATGAATCCTGTCACGCAAGCCAATATATGATAAACTAAATTCACCTCTAAATGAATCAAAACCTAATGGAATAAACATTTCTCAGATAAAAGTTTTCATCTAATTTATTTTCGTAAGAACCGTTAATACAATAATAATTTATAATTATTGTAGTGGCTTTATTGTGGTCACGGAGACCAAACCTTTCAGCATAAAATTCGAAATTATGGAGTGGCGGGATTTCGAGAGTGTCAACAGCGGCTGTCAGGGAAAATGTAATAGAGATGCATTTTTATGCATTTAGCAAAAGACCATTCTCCGAAGACCACTCGAGTGACATCCACATGACCACTCCATGATAACCGACTCCCATGAATTACGATTTTGAGAGTGAAAAGATTTCAGGAGTGTCAACATTGGCTATGAGGGGAAAAGTAATGGAGGTGGATTTTGATGCATTCAACAGAAGACCATTCTCCGATGAACACTCGAGTACTTCAGTGACTGCCAGCCTTAGCTGTTGAGAATCAACATTGGTCTTGCAGGCATGGCATAAAGTCAAGTCATCCAAAAATCAGTTCTAAAAGGTCACGAAAAATTGAATAATGAGATTAGATGAACGAAGAATTATTATTGAATTTAATTGAAGACGTAATAGCACATACGCGCTATCTGAGTGCCTGGATGACTTGCAATCCATCGCAAGATGTCGGCGTCGCTGTGGACGATGCCCCAGATTAGGCTTGGGCCCGGTTCGCACGGGGGGGGGGCAATCTGGTTCCTCGGGGCCGTCTTCGGCAAAATCAACGACTACCGCGGTACGTGGCGGCATTTCGACGGCGACAAACGTTGATGCGAGGCGATGTAAATGGGCTGTTTGGGATGACGGAGGAAAAAACCCGGGTGAATCTTCATCCTCCAGAGTGTGTTGGTTTTCATCCAGAATTAAAGGTTTCTAATCTACACATCTGGGTGACGGTGAAAAGAAAGGGCATGGCTTTCGAAGTTCATCTTGCGATGGTTTCTCAACTAGTGGTATTGGCGTATGCGATTGACTGTCGAACTGGAAGATTCGTCGAATGGAATATAATCAGTTAGAACGACTTTAACCAATAACCCGTTTTCGATATCGTCCGTTTGAGCGACATAATCTTCAATGCCATAAAACTGTTCCATGCATTTTGTGATTTCGTCGTGTAGAGTCCAAGTCTCATCACCTCGCCATCAACGAGGGGGTAGTTGGTTCCTTTACAGACGATGTAAACCTAACAAGCGCGCCGTCCATTGATATTCCTATAATTTGTGCTTTGTAATTTCAATTTTCGACAGAGATAAACGATTGTCCTGTCTCCTGAAGAACTCTAGCCAGTTGGCGTCAAGGTTCATCCTTGACACCAATAAAAACGTGTGATTACGCTCACGTACATGTGATTCGTGTTTCAACCAGCTCACCAAAATTTAAATTATGCACACACGAGCATGCACACGAATTGGTTCTCTCATAAAATACTTAACCGGTAAGGACCTGAATCTTGACAGTGGAGACAAATTGAAACACGAAAGTCTCGAGATTTAGAAAATTAACGAACAGGACATTTCATAACGGTTTGGACGTGAGGACCGAAAGTTATGATAAATGATGTACCATAGATGACATATGTAATACTACTTTCATCGTCATTGAGTAGGCACAATGATTCTTCAATAGTGATTAGCTCGAGATGACGGCTAATTATTTATTTTCAGAATATCGGAAAATGATTATCCATCACTGGTTGTCGAATTATTGGCAGTAAAATTACGATTGAAAGAGTACTGTGCCATTTTCGGCTGTTATAAATGTGCAGTAAACTGCGCGTCCATTGGCTGTATATTGGGACAAAATGCTTCTTCCAATCATTATTTCTCTAAACGACATCAACACACAAGAGTCGGACACGAAGCCTTGTCCACTTTGCCCAATATATCCGTGGCGTGCTTCAGTTAGGCGCAGTTCTTCCATCCTTTCTCTTCAATTATTACATTTCTAAACTTTTTATCGTGGAGCGATCACTCGAATGCGCCTCCGGTGGATGCCGGCGTCTACGTTTCTTATTTCGCAACACGGCGTTAGCTCAAACCGCACCCGTGGATCTATGACGGTGCTTGTCCAATTCCCCTCATTTTATAATCTTTTCCCGTGGATTTCCGTGATTAAAAATGTTTGAAAGGTTTAAGCGCTTTGTAGGCTGTTTACAATCAGCTCGCTTTCTAGTGGCCGACCTATGCTCTCCATCCAACAGATTATCGTTCAACGCCACTTCACTAGTTGTACACTCTTCGTTGATCGAATATTCAATGACCCTTACATTACCTTGTCTAAACGTTAATATCTTCTACTAATGCGAAGGTAATTCAATATAAGATAAAATTGTGTATCGCAATTCGATCATTCCTCATTTTTCGCGCATGAAAAATTTTAAATTATACTATTTTTAGATGTGGCAATGTTCTTTCGTTTTCAATCATCTTCAATTGTCCAATTAAATTGAGTCGTTTTGCCTCTTCTTTATCGGAATTCCGCAGGCCTTCCTCAATTCTGCGCCAGGCTTCAATTTTCTCCCCATCGTCGCAGCCTACCGCATTTACTGTGACATTCGCTTTCCCAGTAGCGTCGCGTGCTGTTACCGAGAATACAAAGTCCGTGGTTAGAGTAAACGTGACTTCAATATCAGACGCCACCTTCTTATCAAGGGTCAATTTGAAATTTTCCAGTTTTCTGCATTCAGTAAGCCTGTCGGAGTTTCCCTCGTAGTATCAATATCAACGAGATTAATGTTCGGGTAGATTAAGGAGCCATTCAGGATGGACGCATAGATTGCAGCTCCTTCTGCCACAACCTCGTCACAATTAGCGCTTCGATGAATATTTACTGTTTCGGATAATAATTCCTTGAACATAGCACTAAGCCACGGCATTCGCGTGGAACCTCCAACAAAAACGATGTCCTTTATGGAGTCTTTGTTCACAGCACATCGATCCGAATATAAATTCAATGAATTGTCCACAAGAGCAGTCATCCTTTTACGGATAGGATCAATGAGAGTTTCAAATTTTCAAGGGTCAAAAATATCTTGATAGATTCATTGATTACCAACTTTTCGCTGACGCTAAGTTTATGTTTTAAATAACACACACTTCGCGCAATTTCTCCATGAATTTTGGGAGAGGTGATATGTCGAGCCCTTTGTTCGTCTTTAATCAAAGGGAAAGGGAATGAATACCGTTTTTTATACAATTCTACATCACTTTCACGTGATGCAATTCTGTTATGTTAATCGAAGTAGCTTACATTACGTACGAATGGATTGCAGTGAGTGGCAGTATGTTCATCAAATTCACGGGTAAAACGTAAATGATAATCGTTTAGTTAGTCGTTTTGAGAAAATTATCGTGTAATAGCGATCGCACATCGCTCGTGACATCAACATTATACACCATGCAAAGGTTTCTATGTGGGAGTCAAATCTCGCGCACAGTAACTGGCCACGGGAAACTTGGGTAGGTGTCGTTTTTAGGAGCAATTAAAACACGGCTTCATTTCGAAACTATGCTATTCTATCAATTTACTTGTTATGATAACAAGCGAGACTACTGTTTTTATTGAATAAGAACCAACCAAACGGAAATCGTACACCCCGTACAAATTGAAATGAAGTAGAAATATTTCAGACTAATGCATTTATTGAAATAATTATAACAACCACCACCGACTAAAGCCACCAATTGGGAAGCAAGACTACTGGGCGTCGGTTATACTACCGTTGCATTCTCTCAGGCCGTAAAGGAAACAACATTTGGAAGCTAGGATATGCATCACAACGGATTGCAAAGTATGGGCTATCCACTGGCCTAGCAATATCGCGGTTCGCGGAATTTTCATCCTCGTGGTCAATATTAAGCCTCGGTCTAGCCTTCATATTTGTCTCGAAGTGCACAAGATAACCATATCCGTCTTGGCTGTTTTTGATTATGGACGGATGTCCCCAGACGACCTTCGGATTTTTTTCCCTCCATAGAGGTAAAGGATAACGTTCGCTCCAAGGGAAGTCGATTTTGGAGTTTGGCAGCTTAAACTCAATGTCCGATGCGCTGGGGAGTGACTGGTTCTCGACAGTGGTGTGGCCCAACTTGTAGACACACAGACTCAGAATGTGGGCGTCCTCCCAACCGATGTGTCTTTTTTGGTTTTCCTGAAAATGACCTGTGTTTTCCGATGGGTTTTCAACTAGGTTGGCGACGTCATTGACTCTAAAATCAGAATAACTGATTAATTGAGAATTGCGTGTGTTAATGGGGGACTTACTCCTCTTCTTGTTGTGCTCGAGGTGCCGCAATTACGGAGGCGACCAACAACATCAGTATCGGCACACGTAAATTGAGATTCATTGTTTGAACCTTTTATGAAAAAGGATTAAAGGACAGTTAGAGCAACTGGCATGTTTACAAACAACAGATGCAGGAGAGTATACTCACGCAATGGGGATGCTTTGTCATGGCAAAACGGGCGGTATTTATACCAGGATGACTGCAAGATCCTTGAACCGGTAAGGCAATCGTAAGATCATGGTAAAGATATGGGCCACTGCCCCCAGCAAGTGCGGATGCCTTGTTCAATGTGAAAATACGATGCCCATTTGGCAGAGAGAGAGAGAATAAGGCGTCAACTGCAAAAAGAATGCTGAAGAAATATCTTCGGAGGCAAATTTAAATAAGGTTTTAGGAGCATATTTTCACTTCGGGTTGACGTCCGTCTCTTTAAGTCTGTTTTTGGTAGATTCAAGTCTAGAAGTATATGAATGGTTGAAACATTGGACACTATTAGTAATAAGCTACGATGGTACACTGGCTCATGAGACTTGGGGTGAACTCAAACCGCATAAAAACCTTTGCCAACGCCTATATAATTCATCTGATTGTGTAGTATTCCCCCGTTATTTTCCCTGGCCTCAAATGCACAGACGTTTTTAAAAATAATCTAGTTTTCTAGTGGTCTCCTCTGGCTCTTCATCCAAGAGATTATAGTTTAACGTAAACTCATTGTTTGGACACTCTTCGTAGCTGGTATATTCGATGTCCCCTCCAATAATCTCTATGCAAGTTTGTCTGAATCTTTTCGACCAATTCGAAGGCAACACCAGTCAATACACCAACAAGAAAGACGGCACACCGCAATTCGTTCATTCCTCTATTTTTAGTTTCAGCAGAACAGGTAAAGCAAGAACTAAAACACTGTTTTCGTACATAGCATCGTTATATTATTTTTGTATGCTGATGTGACGCTCTTCCAGTTGTAGGATTCTGACCTACGAAACGTTAGACCTTCGCGGGGGGTTATGTAACGGTAATCGTAGAACATGGATACACGTCCCAGGCAACCATAATGAGGAGACGCATTGAATGGAAGGAAGTTGCTCCAGACTACCAGTTGGAAGTTATTGGTGTCCCTCTAAGGCCAACGGTATAATCTTCGAATTCCAGCTGATCAATAGAAACATCCGTGGTCACTCGGTCCTGTTGCTCTACCCAATCCTGCGCCGTGGACAGAGGACGGCTTTATAATAATCTCCGGTTTAAACTATATTATCTCCGGTTGGTTCATTTGGTTGCGAATCAAAAATTTCTTTGTCCAAGCAACCACGCATTTGAACATCGTCGTGGACAGATGACGGCTTTATTTGACGTTAGCGTTCAGAGGATTCTTATTCTCTTTCCCAGCTCTCTCGGTTTCTCATTTTCTCCCTCGCGTTGTCTCTTTCTTATCCAACCAGCGCGCAACCTTTATCTTTATCCAAACTTATCTCCCTGAAACGCCTGATCCCACATTACGTCTAACATAATCACTCTCTCTATCTCCTACTCTTCGTTCCACTTTTCTTTAAAGACTGCAACAGACTTCAGTCCTCAAGAGAAATTAGATGCCACATAACAGAAATACATAGAATAGCACTGACGGAGTAACAATAAGCCTGTTGTTCGAGTTTGACCAGCTGAGATTAATGCACGTCGCGACATCACCGCCCTTGGACTTAGCCCCGCGAAATTCAGTCAAGGGTGAATCAATAAAACTGGGCAGTTAAAGTAATTTAAATGCAAAATTGTTTTAAAAATTGTGGTTGCCGAAAAAAGGCCCCACACATCAGAAACTCCACTTAAAAACGGTCCCTCCGCTGATTCTCTGGCCGCCCCAACTTTATAGGCACCACTGAATCAGACGATTCAATCTCAATTGAAACAGAATAAATAGAGGCAGGGAAAGGGACTACACGATATTTATGATGTACCCATATGACTCTTAGACTGTGGTGTCTTCGACTGGACGAAACTGTAGAGATATAAGAACAAAAAACGACTAGGAAAATGCGTCAATTTTGGAGTACCAATTGGGTGCGGTGAGGCTACTTTGCGTAAACATTTACCTCGAGGGAGGAAACTCGCTCTTGACATCACAATTTTACCACTAGTAAACCGGCGAAAAACGGCAGAATCGAAACCGGCTAGAGAACATGTTCCATGTAATACTCCACGCTCTCATATTGAATACTCCACGCTTTCTATGCGTGAGTCAAATCTCGCGATTATCATTGAGGTTTTCCTCGTGAATTCGATAGACATACTGCCACTCCCAGCAATCTATTCATATGCAATGTAAGCTACTTCGATAAACATGACAAGCAGAAATGCATCCCGTGAAAGTGCTGTAGAATCGTTTATTATCAAGAAAATGGTATATTCTATTTCCTTCGTTATCCTAAACGTCTAGCCATAATAGACTAGAAGTCTGATGACTGCTTCTATCTTATTTATTGACTTAATTTTCAAAACCACAAAATGTTGCTGCCTGTTGCTAAACTCTCGTTATGTCCTGATTCTAAATCTTTAAACGTTCGACTAATGGAAATCGTTTAATAATCGACGCTACATAGTTGATCCATGGGTTTGTCTTAAGCTTGTTCTAAATTCAAGATATGCAATACTTCCTACCGTTTAGCAATCCCGAGTTCCGTAAACCACACATTCAACACAGCTTTAGTCTACCGAAAGAATGGTTGGTTTTTGCTCACGGTTGTGTGGTGTGACGGTGGATGGTGCTAAACGCGTTGCGTTGCCTGGAATCAGTAAAAACCTTGAAGTCGGTAGAGGCAACCGCACATCGCTCTTGACATAAAAATTCTACACCAGGCAAAGAACATGTTCCATTGAATACTCCACGCTCTCATAGGTTTCTATGTGGGAGTCAAATCTCGCACGCACAGTAACTGGCAGCGGGAACTTGGTTGGGCGTCGTTTTTACGAGTAATTAAAACACAGCTTCCTTTCGAACCCAAGCTATTCTATCATTTAATTGTTATGATAACCAGCGAGACTACTGTTTCCATTGAATAACACCCAACCTAACGGAAAATTAAGCTTGTTCTAAATTCAAGATATGCAATACTTCCTACCGTTTAGCAATCCCGAGTTCCGTAAACCACACATTCAACACAGCTTTAGTCTACCAATAGAATGGTTGGTTTTCGCTCACGGTTGTGTGGTGTGACGCTGGATGGTGCTAAACGCGTTGCAGCGGGATTTTATGCCGACTTCCGTTGGTTTATTATGTGATAAAACTAGCTAGTACCATCGTAGACTATTACTTATAATGTAATTTCGCCGTGTCCAATGTTTCGACATTAATATACTACTAGACTTGCATCGACCAAAAACACACTTAAAGAGACGGACGTCCAACCAAAGTGAAAATATGCTCCTAAAACCTGATTTAAATTTGATTCCGAAGATATTTCTTTAGCATTTCTTTTGCAGTTGACGCCTTATTCTCTCAGTCTATGCCAAATAGGCATCGTATTACCACATTTAACAGGGCTTGCGCACTTGCTGGGGGCAGTGGCCCATATCTTCACCATGATCTTACTATTGCCTTACCGGTTCAAGGAACTTGCAGTCTCCCACATAGAAACCTATGAGAGCGTGGAGTATTCCATGGAACGTGTTCTTGGCCTGGTTCCGATTCTGCCATAATTTAAGATATGCCGTTGCCTCAACCGACTTCAAGGTTTTTACGATCACTTTTCTCAGCGACAAATCCCGAAAGCGCACTGACGTGACCAGCTCTCGCACAACAAAATAAGGCATCGCTGTGCAAACGCGGAGAAGCTGAAAACAATTTCGGCCGCAGTATTTTAGCAACGTTCTCCCTCAGCCAGAGACACCTATTATTAGTCTCTCTTTTTGCCGCCACCATGGACAAATAAGACATTCCGGACTTGCGGAAAACTGAAAACATGTATCAGCACCGTCAAAGCGTTCCATGGAATGCTCCAGACTCTCATAGGTTTCTATGATGGAGTCAAATCTTGCGCACAGTAACTGGCCACGGGAAACTTGGTTAGATGTCGTTTTTAGGGGTGTCGTTTTAACGAGTAATCAAAACACAGCTTCATTTCGAACCCATGCTATTCTATCATTTAATTGTTATGATAACCAGCGAGACTACTGTTTCCATTGAATAACAACCAACCTAACGGAAATCGTACACCTCGTACAAATTTAAATGAAGTAGAAATAATTTAATCTAATGCATCTATTGAAATAATTATTACAACCACCACCGACTAAAGCCAGCAATTGGGACGTAAGACTACTGGGCGTCGGTTATGCTACCGTTGCGTTCTTCGCACAATTCTCTCATGCCGTAAGGCAAAAAACATTTGGAAGCTAGGATATGCATCACAACGGATTGCAAAGTATGGGCTATCAGCTGGCCTAGCAATATCGCGGTTCGCGAAATTGTCTTCCTCGTGGTCAATATTAAGCCTTGGCATAGCCTTCATATCCGTCTGTTTTTGATAATGGACGGATGTCCCCAGACGACCTTCGGAATGTTCTCCGTCCATAGGGGTGAAACAAAACGGTATCTCCAAGGGAAGTGGATTTCGGAGTTTGGCAACTTAAACTCGATGTCCGATGCGCTGGGGAGTGACTGGTTCTCGACAGTGGTGTGGCCCAACTTGTAGACACACAGACTCAGAATGTGGGCGTCCTCCCAACCGATGTGCCTTTTTGTATTTTGTTACAATGACCTGTGTTGTCCGATGGATTTGCAAATAGTTTGGCGACTTCATTGACTCTAAAATCGGAATAACTGATTGATTGAGAATGGCGCGTGTTAATGGGGGACTTACACCTCTTCTTGTTGTGCTCGAGGTGCCGCAATTACGGAGGCGACCAACAACATCAGTATCGGCACACGTAAATTGAGATTCATTGTTTGAACCTTTAATGAAAAAAGATTAAAGGACAGTGAATGCAATAAGGATTGCCATTGTTTGAACAATGATTACAAAATAAATGCCTTCACGCGGCTATATTGTCGTTGTTTATTGGAAGTGTTCTAATACAGAATGGCGCTTCATTGGTTAACCGGAGGGTGTGTGGTTATGTTTGAGGTTCAATGATCGGATCGGGCAAGGGCGAATAAATTGAAAAAAAACAGGACACGTGCCACCGGCTATTTGGTGTACCTTTTTAATAGGCTAGTGGTAGTGAAGCAATCGCAGCTTTTAACAAATTTCATCGATGTTAAAAGCGCGTAGGTTTGTTTGACAAAGGGGGTAGTTGGTTCCTTTACAGACGATGTTAACCAAACTCGCGTGCCGTTCGTTGATATTCCTATAATGTGTGCTTTGTAATTTCAATTTTCGACAGAGATAAACGATTTTCCTGTCTCCTGAAGAACTCTAGCCAGTTGGCGTCAAGGTTCATGCTTGGCACAATTAACAACGTGTAATAACGCTCACGTACATGCGATTCGTGTTTAAACCAGCTCACCAAAATTGGAATTATGCACACACGAGCATGCACAGTCAATTCATCGTCATTGTGTAGGCACAATGATCCTTCAATACTGATTAGCTCGAGATGACTGCTTATTATTTATTTTCAGGATATCGGAAAATGATTATCCATCACTGGTTGTCGAATTATTTGCAGTAAAACTACTATTGAAAGAGTACTGTGCCATTTTTGGCTGTTATAAATGTGCAGTAAACTGCGCGTCCATTGGCTGTATATTGGGACAGAATGCTTCTTCCAATCGATATTTCTCTAAACGACATCAACACACAAGAGTCGGACACGAAGCCTTGTCCACTTTGCCCAATATATCCGTGGCGTGCTTCAGTTAGGCGCAGTACTTCCATCCTTTCTCTTCAATTATTACATTTCTAAACGTTTTATCGTGGAGCGATCACTCAAATGCGCCTCCGGTGGATGCCGGCGTCTACGTTTCTTATTTCGCAACACGGCGTTAGCTCAAACCGCACCCGTGGATCTATGACGGTGCTTGTCCAATTCCCCCCATCTTATAATCTTTTCCCCTTGGTTTTCGGTGATTTAAAATGTTCGGACGGTTTAAGTTAAGCAATCGCAGCCTTTAACAGATTTCATCGATGTTTGATCGAGGCATAAGAAGAAGTTTCTTTAGAGTAAAGAAATGTAGGCGGTTCATGTGCTTTGTAATTTGCCCCTCGGTGGGGGCCTTTCGACAGACACTGGGCAACACTTATTAAAATCAGTTAATTTATTATAAATCGCGGAAACTTTGGAATTTAACTACTCGTCATAATTAGTTATGTGTTTAACCTTTGCTCACAAATGGATTAGATTAGTAGTCTTCATCTAAGAACTGAATAGGTCTAACCACGGTTTAAAAATGTATATAAATGTTTGCAATCAACGATTCGGTGCGGGCGAATAAAGCGAATTCCAGCTATCTCGCAGTCTCCAAGAAATGGGCCCAGCAAACTTACACCAAAACATTTGTCATGAAGATAATTTTCCTGAGCCTTGGAATCAAGAAGGTTTGGTAAGTTGTTGTAATAATATTTCATCGAATTTATAATTTATCGCCCTGCGCCCACGAAACCTCGAGTAAAATGTGCATTACGGACAGTCGATGGTGGTGGTATTTTGGGATCCATTAGGATGCGTCAATGTTCATGAAAACTCTGCATTCGGAAAAATTTCGCTTCGACCGAGCTCCATTCTGCAAACTTGATCTAAAAACATTAATTCAACGCAGTCGGCATCGGTGTAAAAAGCGCTACCGGGTGGATTTCACGGAGGGCGGAAATGATATTCCACACTTGCTGTAGAGCATCAACTCTCGGCTCACTGAGAACCTCAATATTGCAACTGTTGGGCGGATTTGTGATGATTGGATGGAGCTTATTTTTAAGTTAAATCAAAGTTCGAATGAATTTTTAATTCCATTGATACACGACGGGATTTATCAGCCTCGTAATCAGCACGTGACTGCTTTAGGCAGTGAATAATGCGGGTTAAACGATGTCGTTAAACCGAGTTTCAGAAATCTCCGTGATTGATGCGTGGGTTGCGAAACAAGTGTTTTTGATCAACTCGTCAACTTGAGAGTTTCTCCTTTTGTTATGTTGTTCAACAAAGGAATCGTCTTATTTGGGGGAACTGGTAGACGCACCAGCAAAGATGGCTCGGGGGCTCAGTGAAAGGTTTGCAGACGTGTTTAATCGTTTTGAGAGCTGACTGGCGCTGGTATCCATATGCCTTACAAAAGTCAGATTATGCTGCAGGTGCTCAGCCATGCCGGCTGATTCAGAGTAAGGCGATGCGATAAGTTTTCAAAAGAGGTTAATAGATCGTGTGAACGCTGACGACGTGAGCTACTTGGAGAAGACCCGAGTTCTGAGACACGGTTGCTCGAAAGAATGGGTGAAGACTCGTTGTCTAATCCATCAAAAAACTTAATTCCTCTTTTTATGGTAGTGGTCGGAAATAGGCAGGCGTAGATGCAGTAGGACTTCTTATGTCTAGCGATCGTTTCTGTTTGTTGTAGTCCATGCTCTGCACGCACAGATAGAAGGATCGCCAACAACACGAAATGAAGAATTCATTAGACAGTATTCCAGGTGGATGAAAACAGAATCAGATTCAAACCATGAGTTCAAATACCTAATTGTGCTATCGTGGCGAAGCATGGCTGACGCCCGTTCCTCGGTTAAATTGATTTGATCAATGTGACTGAAGCTGCGACTTTTAATTAACCACAAGAACAGCGACATATCGCAACGGGTTATTCGTTGTCCGTCCTAAGTTCTAGTTAGCTTTTCGTAAGTACCGTTATGGTTCGGTATTACTCAGCTCTCAAAACGATTAAACACTTCGCAAACCTTTCTATGAGCCCCCGAGCCCAGTTCCCCAAAGAAGACGATTCTTTTGCTGTACAACAGAAGAAAATGAGAAACTCTCAAGTTGCCAGTTGCAAGTTTCCTGTTTTTGGTCTTCCACTTGATTCACCCCTGACCGGTCCAATCATTGAACCTCATTGAAACCAGACACAGTCCGGTTAACGAATGAAGTGCCATTCCTTATTAGAACACTTCCAATAAACAACGACGATATAGCAGCGCGAAGGCATTATTTTTGTAATCATTTTTCAAACAATTGCAAGCCCTATTGCATTCACTGATATTACTTTATACATAATGGATTTTTCGGTAACCATCCCTCGAGCCAGAACACGATTGTCCTGTCTCCTGAAGAACTTTAGCCAGTTGGCGTCAAGGTTCACCCTTGGCACCAATAACAACGTGTGATTACGCTCACATATATGCGATTCGTGTTTAAACCAGCTCACAAAAATTGGAAATATGCACACATGAGCATGCACACGAATTGGTTCTCTCATAAAATACTTAACCAGTAAGGACCTGAATCTTGACAGTGGAGACTAATTGAAACACGAAAGTCTCGAGATTTAGAAAATTAACGAACAGGACATTTCATAACGGTTTGGACGTGAGGACCGAAAGTTATGATAAATTATATACCACAGATAACATATGTAATACTACTTTTATCGTCATTGAGTAGGCAAAATGATCCTTCAATACTGATTAGCTCGAGATGACTGCTTATTATTTATTTTCAGGATATCGGAAAATGATTATCCATCACTGGTTGTCGAATTATTTGCAGTAAAATTACTATTGAAAGAGTACTGTGCCATTTTCGGCTGTTATAAATGTGCAGTAAACTGCGCGTCCATTGGCTGTATATTGGGACAGAATGCTTCTTCCAATCGATATTTCTCTAAACGACATCAACAGACAAGAGTCGGACACGAAGCCTTGTCCACTTTGCCCAATATATCCGTGGCGTGCTTCAGTTAGGCGCAGTTCTTCCATCCTTTCTCTTCAATTATTACATTTCTAAACGTTTTATCGTGGAGCGATCACTCAAATGCGCCTCCGGTGGATGCCGGCGTCTACGTTTCTTATTTCGCAACACGGCGTTAGCTCAAACCGCACCCGTGGATCTATACCGGTGCTTGTCCAATTCCCCCCATCTTATAATCTTTTCCCGTGGTTTTCGGTGATTTAAAATGTTTGAAAGGTTGAAGCGCTTTGTCGGCTGTTTACAATCCGCTCGCTTTCTAGTGACCGACCTATGCTCTCCATCCAACAGATTATCGTTCAACGCCACTTCACTAGTTGGACACTCTTCGTTGATCGAATATTCAATGACCATTCAATGCCATTGCCTTGTCTAAACGTTAATATCTTCTACTATTGCGAAGGGAATACAATTTAATGTAAAATTGCGTATCGCAATTCGATCATTCCTCATTTTTCGCGCATGTAACATTTTAAATTATACTATTTTATACTGACGTCTGCTCGACTCAAGAAAGTCCCTATACCGTTGTCCTTTTAATTGTTAAATGCAAATTCTAGGCAAATAAAACGCGTCATTGCTACCACAATACTTATTGGATTTAACGCAAAGAAAACGTTACACTAAACATCGTCAAAGAAGGTTGAAATGAAATATGGGACCTTTCATTTTGTTGTTCTTATTATTCTACGTCAACGTAACTTCTTCCAATTTAGCCTCAAGTTCCTCAATCGTTGCCGCCCCATGACTTTCTATCCAAGCGGATAGATGTGGCAATGTTCTTTCGTTTTCAATCATCTTCAATTGTCCAATTAAATAGTGTCGTTTTGCCTCTTCTTTATCGGAATTCCGCAGGCCTTCCTCAATTCTGCGCCAGGCTTCAATTTTCTCCCCATCGTCGCAGCCTACCGCATTTACTGTGACATTCGCTTTCCCAGTAGCGTCGCGTGCTGTTACCGAGAATACAAAGTCCGTGGTTAGAGTAAACGTGACTTCAATATCAGACGCCACCTTCTTATCAAGGGTCAATTTGAAATTTTCCAGCTTTCTGCATTCAGTAACCCTGTCGGAGTTTCCCTCGTAGATTTGCACGTAAAACGATCGTTGGCCGTCTTCAGCGATTGTGAATTCGCGCGTATGGGTCGCCGGAAGGGATGTGCCCTGTTTAATGATTGGTTCCATTATACCGCCATTTGTTTCGATGCCGTAGGTTACCGGTGCAATATCAACGAGATTAATGTTCGGGTAGATTAAGGAGCCATTCAGGATGGACGCATAGATTGCAGCTCCTTCTGCCACAACCTCATCACAATTAGCGCTTCGATGAATATTTACTGTTTCGCATAACAATTCCTTGAACATAGCACTAAGCCACGGCATTCGCGTGGAACCTCCAACAAAAACGATGTCCTTTATGGAGTCTTTGGTCGCTGCGCATCGATCCGAATATAACTCCAATGACTTTTCCACAAGAGCAATCATCCTGTTACGGATAGGATCAATGAGACTTTCAAATTGTTCACGGCTCAAGGATAGCTGGATGGATTCATTGATTATAATGTTTGTTGAGAACCTTTTGCTGGCGCTAAGTTTATGTTTTAAATCAACACACACTTCGCGCAATTTCGCCATGAATTTTGGGACAGTTGATATGTCGAGCCCTTGTTCGTCTTTAATCTGTTTCACAAAATGGTCTTCAAGTATTTTGTCGATATGACATCCACCCAAATCCGTATCTCCATTTGTCGAGGTCACAGAGATGCGCTTTTGTCCAACAAAGACAATCGAAACGTCCGTTGTTCCACCTCCCATATCAAAGATAAGTATAACTTTTTCCTCGTCAACTTTCTCATTTTCATGAAGCCACTGGAGCGCCGCTGCGGTCGGCTCGTTAATGACTGCCAAGACCTCGAAGCCAGCAACCATACCAGCATTCTTTGTTGCCCTTCTTTGCATCTCGTTGAATGCTGCTGGGACCGTGATTACAGCCTTCGTAACGACCTTTCCAACATATCCCTCAGCGTCAGACTTCAGCGATCCCAGAATCATCGCAGACACCTGCTCCGGCGCAAAATCCTCTGTTCTGTCAGTCAATCGCACCCGAATAGCTGGCTTGTCGTCAATGTTGACTATCTCGAAGTCTACGGAATCTTGTAGGTCCTGAACGTAGCGTTCGATAAAACCTCGACCAATTATTCTCTTCACGCTGTGCACGGTATCCTTTGAGCGGTCTCTTATGTTTTCTTTTGCATATTTTCCAATAACTCGCGGACGGCTGCCGAGATCAACAAAACTTGGGGTAATCCGAGAATTCGCTTTATTAGGCACACATGTTATTTGTTTGGCCTTTTCAACGGCAATCACGGATTGTGTTGTACCAAGGTCAATTCCAACCGCAAATGTCTTGCTAGATACCGGCATAGCTTGTCGAAATCAAATCTGATTAACCGCAGAACATTTCGATTTCTGCAAACTCAACTTTTTGCACAATCTCACCGCCTATTGGTGTTCAGGCAACGCAACGCGTTTAGCACCATCCACCGTCACACCACACAACCGTGAGCGAAAACCAACCATTCTATTGGTAGCCTAAAGCTGTGTTGAATGTGTGGTTTACGAAACTCGGGATTGCTAAACGGTAGGAAGTATTGCATATCTTGAATTTAGAACAAGCTTAAGACAAACCCATGGATCAACTATGCAGTGTCGATTATTAAACGATTTCCATTAGTCGAACGTTTAAAGATTAAGAATCAGGACATAACGAGAGTTTAACAAAAGGCAGCAACATTGTGTGATTTTGAAAATTGAGTCAATAAATAAGAACGAAGCAGTCATTAGACTTGAAGTGTATTATGGCGAGACGTTTAGGATAACGAAGGAAATAGAATGAATACAATTTTCCTGATAATCAACGATTCAACAGCACTTTCACGTGATGCAATTCTGTTATGCTTATCGAAGTAGCTTACATTGCATACGAATAGATTGCTGTAAGTGACAGTATGTCTATCGAATTCACGGGGAAAACGTAAATAATGATCGTTTGGTTTGTCGTTTTTAGACATTGAGCGAATTATAGCGATCGCACATCGCTCTTGACATCAAAATTATATACAAGGCAAAGAACACGTTTCATGGAATACTCCACGCACTCATAGGTTTCTACGTGGGAGTCAAATCTCGCGCGCACAGTAACTGACCACGGGAAACTTGGTTGGGTTTTTTAAAGTCGTTTTTAGGAGTAATTAAAACACGGCTTCATTTCGAAACTATGCTATTCTATCAATTTACTTGTTATGATTACCAGCGAGACTACTGTTTCCATTGAATAACAACCAACCTAACAGAAATCGTACACCCCCGTACAAATTGAAATGAAGTAAACATATTTGTATCTAATGCATTTATTGAAATAATTATTACAACCACCACCGACTAAAGCCACCAATTGGGACGTAAGACTACAGGGCATCGGTTATACTACCGTTGCATTCTCTCAGGCCGTAAAGGAAACAACATTTGGAAGCTAGGATATGCATCACAACGGATTGCAAAGTATGGGCTATCCACTGGCCTAGCAATATCTCGGTTCGCGGAATTGTCATCCTCGTGGTCAATATTAAGCCTCGGTCTAGCCTTCATATTTGTCTCGAAGTGCACAAGATAACCACATCCGTCTTGGCTGTTTTTGATTATGGACGGATGTCCCCAGACGACCTTCGGATTTTTTTCCCTCCATAGAGGTAAAGGATAACGTTCGCTCCAAGGGAAGTCGATTTTGGAGTTTGGCAGCTTAAACTCAATGTCCGATGCGCTGGGGAGTGACTGGTTCTCGACAGTGGTGTGGCCCAACTTGTAGACACACAGACTCAGAATGTTGGCGTCCTCCCAACCGATGTGCCTTTTTTGCATTTCGTTAGATTGACTTGTGTTGTCCGATGGATTTGCAAATAGTTTGGCGACTTCATTGACTCTAAAATCGGAATAACTGATTGATTGAGAATGGCGTGTGTTAATGGGGGACTTACTCATCTTGTTGTGCTCTAGGTGCCGCAATTACGGAGGTGACCAACAACATCAGTATCGGCACACGTAAATTGAGAATCATTGTTTGAACCTTTCCTGAAAAAAGATTAAAGGACAGTAAGAGCAACCGGCATGTCTACGAAAGACAGATGCAGAAGAGTATACTCACGCAATGGGGATGCTTTGTCATGGCAAAACGGGCCGTATTTATACCAGGATGACTGCAAGTTCCTTGAACCGGTAAGGTAATAGCAAGATCATGGTGAAGATATGGGCCACTGCCACCAGCAAGTGCGGATGCCCTGTTTAATGTGGAAATACGATGCCCATTTGGCATAGACAGAGAGAATAAGGCATCAACTGCAAAATAAATGCTGAAGAAATGGAGGCAAATTTAAATCAGGTTTCAGGTGCATATTTTCACTTCGGGTGCACGTCCGTATCTTTAAGTCTGTTTTTGGTAGATGTAAGTCTAGAAGTATATGAATGGTTGAAACATTGGACACGGCGAAATTACATTTTTAGTAATATGCTTCGATGGTACTAGCTAGTTTTATCACATAGTAAACCAACGGAAGTCGGCATAAAATGTGTCCGTATGAGCTTCTGATGTTGCCTAACAGACAACAGATCGAAGAGGCCTTAACTGAGGCCACAACTCGACTGGTCTTCAAATAATGGCTTTCTGTTGAACGCATGAAACTGCATCTCTATCACGTTTTTCCGAGGAGCAGATTTCGACACTCCGGAAATCGCATCGCTCTATAGTTCCACCTCGGGGTGATTATAAAAATTCCTTGGCGTTATATTCAGCAGTCAGTTATCTTGGGGTATCATGTGGATTCCTTCTTCGGTAAATTTGGAAGCCTCTGCTTGTTAGTTATCCGGCTCATGAGACTTGAGGTGAACTCAAAAAGCATAACAATCTTTGCCAACGTCTTTATAATTCCTCTGATTGTGTATTGTTCCCACGTTATTATCCCCTGGCTACAAATGCACAGACGTTTTTACCCTTCGCAAGCTTTTTAAAATAATCTAGTGTTCTGGTGGTCTGCCTAGGCTCTTCATCCAAGAGATTATAGTTCAACGTCACCTCATTAGTTGGACACTCTTCGTAGCTGGTATATTTGATGGCCCCTCCAATAATCTCGATGCAAGTTAGTCTGAATCTTAATCTTTTCCACCAATTCGAATGCGACACCAGTCAATACACCAACACGAAAGACGGCACACCGCAATTAGTTTATTCCTCTATTTTAGTTTCAGCAGAACAGGCGAAGAAAGAATTAAAACACTGTTTTCGTACATAGCATCGATATATTATTTTTTATGCTGATATGACGCTCTTCCAGTTGTGGGATTCTGACCTAAGAAATATAAGACCTTCGCTGGGGGTTTTGTGACGGTAATCGTAGAACATGGATACACGTCCCAGGCAGCCATAATGAGGAGACGCATTGAATTGAAGGAAGATGCTTGAGTCTCGGCGACTGTGGATGAAGACAGCTGTGTCCTTGTCTAATGTAGTGTGACGCATCCTGTTTTGACGGAGAGAGTGCTCCAAGTTTGCTCAGTTTTCCGCCAGTACGGAATGTCTTATTTGTCTATGGTGGCGGCAAAAAGAGAGATTTATAAAAAGTGTCTCTTGCTGAGGAAGAAAGTTGCTAAACTACAGCAGCCGAAATTGTTAACCGCTTCTCCGCGTTTGCACAGCGATACCTTATTTTGTTGTTGGAGAGCTGGTCACGTCAGTACGCTTTCGGGATTTGTCGCAGACAAAATTGATCGTAAAAACCTTGAAGTCGGTTGAGGCAACCGCATATCTTAAATTATGGCAGAATCGGAACCAGGCCAAAAACACGTTCCATGGAATACCCCACGCTCTCATAGGATTCTATGTGGGAGACTGCAAGTTCCTTGAACCGGTAAGGCAATAGTAAGATCATGGTGAAGATATAGACCACTGCTCCCAGCAAGTGCGGATGCCCTGTTTAATGTGGAAAGGCGATGCTTATTTGGCATAGGCAGAGAGAATAAGGCGTCAACTGCAAAAGAAATATCTTCGGAGGCACATTTAAATCAGTTTTCATGAGCGTATGTTCACTTCGGGGTGACGTTCGTCTCTTTAAGTCTGTTTTTGGTAGATGCAAGTCTAGTGGTATATGAATGGTTTAAACATTGGACACGAGGAAATTACATTTTTAGTAATATGCTTCGATGGTACTAGCTAGTTTTATCATATAGTAAACCAACGGAAGTCGGCATAAAATGTGTCCGTATGAGCTTCTGATGTTTCCTAACAAACAACAGATCGAAGAGGCCATAACTCGAGTGGTCTTCAAATAATGGCTTTCTGTTGAACGCATGAAACTGCATCTCCATCACGTTCTTCCTAGGAGCAGATTTCGACACTCCGGAAATCGCTTCGCTCTATAATTCCACCTCGGGGTGATTATAAAAATTCCTTGGCGTTATATTCAGCAGTCGGTTATCTTGGGGTATCATGTGGATTCCTTCTTCGGTAAATTTGGCAGCCTCTGCTTGTTAGTTATCCGGCTCATGAGACTTGGGGTGAACTCAAACAGCATAAAAATCTTTGCCAACGCCTATATAATTCCTCTGATTGTGTAGTGTTCCCTCGTTATTTTACCTGGCCTCAAATGCACAGGCGTTTTAACCCTTCGCAAGCTTTTTAAAATAATCTTGTTTTCTAGTGGCTCTTCATCCAAGAGATTTATTTCAACGTCACTTCATTAGTAGGACACTCTTCGTAGCTGGTATATTAAGATGGCCCATCCAATAATCTCTATGCAAGTTTGTCTGAATCTTAATCTTTTCCATCAATTCGAAGGCAACACCAGTCAATACCAACAAGAAAGACGGCACACCGCAATTCGGCCATTCCTCTATTTTTAGTTTCAGCAGAACAGGTGAAGAAAGAATTAAAACACTGTTTTCGTACATAGCATCGTAATATTATTTTTTATGCTGATGTGACGCTCTTCCAGTTGTGGGATTCTGACCTAAGAAACGTTAGACATTCGCTGGGGTTTTTTATGGTGGTTGCTAACTTTAACCATTAATTGTGTTTAACTATACTGACGTTTTTACCGGAATTTAAAGAATATTCTAGACTACGTTGCTGCACGGGTCTTTATTTGTTAAAGGTCTCGGTTGACTTGTAGAGTTTCACCGGTATTACAGACAATTCGTCTGTTCTATATTCAAGGGTTAATTCTACCCTCTATACAACAGTACCACAGTTTTGTAATGATAATCGTAGAACACGGATACACGTCCCAGGCAGCCATAATGAAGAGACGCATTGAATGGAAGGAAGTTCCTTGAGTCTAGGCGACTGTGGATGAAGACAGCTGTGTCCTTGTCTAATGTAGTGTGACGCATCCTGTTTTTACGGAGAGTGCTCCAAGTTCTCTCAGTTTTCCGCCAGTAGGGATTTCTTATTTGTCCATGGTGGCGGCAAAAAGAGAGATTTATAAAAGGTGTCTCTGGCTGAAGGAGAAAGTTGCTAAACTACTGCAGCCGAAATTGTTAACCGCTTCTCCGCGTTTGCACAGCGATACCTTATTTTGTTGTTGGAGAGCTGGTCACGTCAGTACGCTTTCGGGATTTGTCGCAGACAAAATTGATCGTAAAAACCTTGAAGTCGGTTGAGGCAACCGCGTATCTTAAATTATGGCAGAATCGGAACCAGGCCAAAAACACGTTCCATGGAATACCCCACGCTCTCATAGGATTCTATGTAGGCAAATTTAAATCAGGTTTCAGGAGCCTATGTTCACTTCGGGGTGACGTCCGTCTCTTTAAGTCTGTTTTTGGTAGATGCAAGTCTAGTAGTATATTAATGTCGAAATATTGGACACGGCGAAATTGCCTTCTTAGTAATAGTCTACGATGGTACTAGCTTGTCTTATCACATAGTAAACCAACGGAAGTCTATCATTGTCGCTAAGGCTTGAAACGACTCGAGAGCATGTTAGCGGTGATTAAACAGCACAACAACGAAAACAGATGGACAACGTTACAATTCTGAAATACAGCTGAAGGAACGTCCTCGTGGCGCTTTCGATACATACGACAGGACTCTGGTCTTCGCTGTGTTGATTACTGCATTTCCAAAGCTGCTTATTCGGCTGACTACCTGTTGGAAGTTATTGGCGTGTCTCTATGACCGACGGTATAATCTTCGAATTCCAGCTGACCAATAGAAACTTCCGTGGTCACTCGGTCCTGTTGCTCTACCCAATCCAGCGCCGTGGACAGAGGACGGCTTTATAATAATCTCCGGTTTAAAATATAAAATCTGCGGTTGGTTTATTTGGTGGCGAATCAAAAATATCTTTGCCCAATCAATCACGCATTTGAACATCGCCGTGGACAGAGGACGGCTTTATTTGCGCTAGCGTTCAAAGGATTCTAATTCTCTATCACAGCTGTCTCGGTTTCGTATTTTCTCCATCGCGTTGTCTCTTTATTTATCCAACCAGCGCGCAACCATTATCTTTATCCAAAGTTCTCTCCCTGAAACGCCTGATCCCACATTACGTCTAACATAATCACTCTCTCTCTATCTCCGTCTCTTTGTTCCACTTTTCTTTAGGGTAAAATATTTTGAAAATCGTACCAGGTTTTGTAATTGGGTGGTGCGAGGCCTTTTTACGGCCACCACCATCAAAAATAAATTATTTTGTTTTTTTGTAGAAAACAACTTCATCGGTCTTTTTTCTACATTTTGCAAAACAAAATGCTCTGTTTTAACTCATCAATTTCATGGATTCATCCTTGATCAAACGAAAATACTCGCGAAACCAGCTCACTGAATGCCGCAAACACTTGATTGTTTACGCAAGTCTATCTGAGTCCCTTCCTAAGTGCAAATCGCTGTCTAACAGGTTATTTTATAAAAAAAGGCATTGGTTAATCAATATGTTTCTCGCAATCATAATGCGGCTTTAATCGACCGACCGCATGAGAACAGAGGTTTTGTGCCTTAAACTACTGCACTCTCGCAACCACCACCACTCACTCACTCAGACCAAACCGAAGCATCCAGCTGGTTGGCTCAGTGCTGTTCGCCGTCGCTATCCCGCAAATACATCACTTCCAGCTCTTGCGTCTTTCAATGTGCGTTCTATTCTCAACAAAGTTGACGATTTTCACTCTCTGCTAATATATTTTTAATGCATTTTGGAAAAAAATATACGTCTGTTTTAACTCATCAATTTCGTGGATTTTCCCTTGATCAAACGAAAATACTCGCAAAAACAGCTCACTGAATGCCGCAAACACTTGATTGTTTACGCAAGTCTATTTGAGTCCCTTCCTAAGTGCAAATTGCTGTCTCACAGGTTTTTTTTATAAAACGGCATGGATTAATCAATATGTTCCTCGCATTTATAATGCGGCTTTAATCGAACGACCGCATGAGAACAGCGGTTTTGTGCCGACAACTACTGCACTCCAGCCACCACCACTCACTCATACCAAGCCGAAGCATCGAGCTGGTTGGCTTAGTGCTGTTCGCTGTCGCTATCCCGCAAATACATCACTTCCAGCTCTTGCGTCTTTCAATATACGTTCTATTCTCAACAAAGTTGATGATTTTCGCTCTCTGCTAAAAACGGCTCTGTTTAAACCTGTCGGCGTGGTCTGTCTACAAAAAACCTTTCTTCGGGACATCAATCTGGATCACACATTTATGCCAGAGAATTTCGAATGCTTTCGTCAAGTCAAAGGGGTCGGCGTTAAATCCAAAGGTGGTGGTGTCGCGAGTTGCATCAATCTCAGCTGGTCAAAATCGAACAAAAAGGTTTTCTGATATGCAGCTAGTGCTATTGAATGTGTTAGGGTTATGTGCAAACCAAGGTCTCTTCACAACTGCAAGACTGTGACGGTCTTTAACTTGTATATCCCCCATCTTTTACCAGAACAGACTAAGTTCTATGATTCGCTTATACTTTTTATTTCTTCAATTATGGATGATTCTTTTATTCGACTGTGTGGTGATTTAAATTATGCGCCCATTAGCCCTCTTATTACACTTGGTCTTAACACCATAGTCAATTTTCCTATACGTGAAAGGAATCTTCTTGACCACATATTTGTGTCCGATTCTTCTCTGTATGCATGTCGAAAACGTGCACCTTTAGCCCAGTCGGACCACTGCATCGCTGTTGGTCTACCGAGAATATATGGCAAGGATAAAAAAACCATCAACGTTGTCCCAAACCTAAAAAAAATAGTATTCGCTCTCACTGCCTCCAGAACCAGTGCAATTTAAGAGATGCCGTTGCCACAACCGACTTCAAAGTTTTCGAGGATTCCGACTTCGATAAAGAGATAGGCAATATCAATAGTTATCTCCGCGTTTTGTACGATACGCATTGTCCACTCAAGGAACTATCCCTCACCCCCCGTGTCATATCTTCTCCATTTCTGAAACGACTGAGGCGAAAAAAGGAACGACTTTGTCGCCAGGGGAGGTATCGAAAAATTAAACCAATTTCGATACAGATCACAGCTGAGGTAAATCGCCTTGACCAATTTTTTTGCAGATGAGCTGTTCAGAACATCGAAACCCGGTGACCTCTGGAAAAATCTTAACAGATTGACAGGAACCCGCCGCCCATATCTACCAAGTGGTGCCCTAGACCTTGATGCTCTGAACGATGGCTTTATCTTCAAATAGGCTGACCATTCCGTGGTACCTCTCGTTAGATCTCTTTATCCCAGCGCTTTCCTGCCCGCTCACGAATCCTCTATCTCCCAAATTTTGGCTGGCCTCAAAAGCTCCACCGCGGCTGGTCCCGACAGGGTCCCCCCGCGATTCTTAAAATCTGTCACCGCAAAATTTCACCGTTTGTCACCCAGCTTGTCAATCATTCGTTATGAGAATGCTCATTTCCTTCGGAATGGAGAGATGTCGCTATAACACCAATTCCGAAACCGGCCAATGGTTCCGCCGGACCTGTGAAGTACAGACTTATCGCCAACTCATCCGTGTGGTTAAAAGTGATAGAGAAGCACATCTTCTCTAAATTAGATGACACGCTTAAAGCTGCCGATGACCCTTTTCAGTTTGCTTATAAATCAAATAGAAGCACTCTGGACTCCGTGGCTACGTTATCGCACACACTCCACTCTTCACTTGATGCCGGAGCGAAAGCCGTGAAGGGTGTTTTCTTGGACTTCTCCTCTGCTTCCAGGCAAAGAATATGTTCCATTGAATACTCCACGCTATCATAGATTTCTATGTGGGAGTCAAATCTCGCACGCACAGTAACTGGCCACGGGAACTTGGTTGGGCGTCGTCTTTACGAGTAATAAAAACACAGCTTCATTTCGAACCCATGCTATTCTATCATTTAATTGTTATGATTACCAGGGAGACTACTGTTTCCATTGAATAACAACCAACCTAACGGAAATCGTACACCCCCGTA
This sequence comes from Proteocephalus fallax, assembly GCA_028672205.1. Classification (NCBI taxonomy): domain Eukaryota; kingdom Metazoa; phylum Platyhelminthes; class Cestoda; order Proteocephalidea; family Proteocephalidae; genus Proteocephalus; species Proteocephalus fallax. The sequence continues at coordinate 192,565 of JAPUBX010001845.1, read as the reverse complement.
CAAATTGAAATGAAGTAAACATATTTTTATATGATGCATTTATTGAAATAACTATTACAACCACTACCGACTAAAGCCACAAATTGGGAGGCAAGACTACTTGGCGTCGGTTATACTACCGTTGCTTTCTTCGCACAATCCTCTCAGGCCGTAAAGGAAACAACATTTGGAAGCTGGGATATGCATCACAACGGATTGCAAAGTATGGGCTATCCACTGGCCTAGCAATATCGCGGTTAGCGGAATTGTCTTCCTCGTGGTCAATATTAAGCCTCGGTCTAGCCTTCATATTTGTCTCGAAGTGCACAAGATAACCATATCCGTCTTGGCTGTTTTTGATTATTGACGGGTGTCCCCAGACAACCTTCGGAATTGTTTCCCTCCATAGAGGTAAAGGATAACGTTCACTCCAAGGAAAGTCGATTTTGGAGTTTGGCAACTTAAACTCAATGTCCGATGCGCTGGGGAGTGACTGGTTCTCGACAGTGGTGTGGCCCAACTTGTAGACACACAGACTCAGAATGTGGGCGTCCTCCCAACCGATGTGTCTCTTTTGTATTTTGTTTAAATGACCCGTGTTGTCCGATGGGTTTGCAACTAGGTTGGCGACGTCATTGACTCTAAAATCGGAATAACTGATTGATGTGAATGGCGCGTGTTAATGGGGGACTTACTTCTCATCGTGTTGAGGTGCCGCAATTACGGAGGCGACCAACAACATCAGTATCGGCACACGTAAATTGAGAATCATTGTTTGAACCTTTTATGAAAAAAGATTAAAGGACAGTTAGAGCAACCGGCATGTTCACCAACAACAGATGCAAGAGAGTATACTCACGCAATAGGGATGCTTTGTCATGGCAAAACGGGCGGTATTTATACCAGGATGACTGCAAGTTCCTTGAACCGGTAAGGTAATAGCAAGATCATGGTGAAGATATGGGCCACTGCCCCCAGCAAGTGCGAATGCCCTGTTTAATGTGGAAATGCGATGCCTATTTGGCATAGACAGAGAGAATAAGGCGTCAACTGCAAAATAAATGCTGAAGAAATGGAGGCAAATTTAAATTAGGTTTCATGAGCGTATGTTCACTTCGGGGTGACGTCCGTTTCTTTAAGTCTGTTTTTGGTAGATGCAAGTCTAGTAGTATATGAATGGTTTAAACATTGGACACGGCGAAATCACATTTTTAGTAATACGCTTCGATGGTACTAACTAGTTTTATCATATAGTAAACCAACGGAAGTCGGCATAAAATGTGTCCGTATGAGCTTCTGATGTTGCCTAACAGAGAACAGATCGAAGAGGCCATAACTCGAGTGGTCTTCAAATAATGGCTTTCTGTTGAACGCATGAAACTGCATCTCCATCACGTTCTTCCTAGGAGCAGATTTCGACACTCCGGAAATCGCTTCGCTCTATAATTTCACCTCGGGATGATCATAAAAATTCCTTGGCGTTATATTCAGCAGTCGGTTATCTTGGGGTATCATGTGGATTCCTTCTTCGGTAAATTTGGCAGCCTCTGCTTGTTATTTAACCGGCTCATGAGACTTGGGGTGAACTCAAACAGCATAAAAATCTTTGCCAACGCCTATATAATTCCTCTGATTGTGTAGTGTTCCCTCGTTATTTTACCTGGCCTCAAATGCACAGGCGTTTTAACCCTTCGCAAGCTTTTTAAAATAATCTAGTTATCTAGTGGCTCTTCATCCAAGAGAGTTATTTCAACGTCACTTCATTAGTTAGACACTCTTCGTAGCTGGTATATTAAGATGGCCCATCCAATAATCTCTATGCAAGTTTGTCTGAATCTTAATCTTTTCCACCAATTCGAAGGCAACACCAGTCAATACCATCAAGAAAGACGGCACACCGCAATTAGTTCATTCCTCTATTTTTAGTTTCAGCAGAACAGGTGAAGAAAGAATTAAAACACTGTTTTCGTACATAGCATCGTTATATTATTTTTGTATGCTGATGTGACGCTCTTCCAGTTGTGGGATTCTGACCTAAGAAACGTTAGACATTCGCTGGGGTTTATTGTGGTGGTTGCTAACTTTAACTATTAATTGTGTTTAACTATACTGACGTTTTTACCGGACTTTAAAGAATATTCTAGACTACGTTGCTGCACGGGTCTTTATTTGTTAAAGGTCTCGGTTGACTTGTAGAGTTTCACCGGTATTACAGACAATTCGTAGAACACGGATACACGTCCCAGGCAGCCATAATGAAGAGACGCATTGAATGGAAGGAAGTTCCTTGAGTCTGGGCGACTGTGGATGAAGACAGCTGTGTCCTTGTCTAATGTAGTGTGACGCATCCTGTTTTGACGGAGAGAGTGCTCCAAGTTTGCTCAGTTTTCCGCCAGTACGGAATGTCTTATTTGTCCATGGTGGCGGCAAAAAGAGAGATTTATAAAAAGTGTCTCTTGCTGAGGGAGAAAGTTGCTAAACTACTGCAGCCGAAATTGTTAACCGTTTCTCCGCGTTTGCACAGCGATACCTTATTTTGTTGTTGGAGAGCTGGTCACGTCAGTACGCTTTCGGGATTTGTCGCAGACAAAAGTGATCGTAAAAACCTTGAAGTCGGTTGAGGCAACCGCATATCTTAAATTATGGCAGAATCGGAACCAGGCCAAAAACGCGTTCCATGGAATACCCCACGCTCTCATAGGATTCTATGTGGGAGACTGCAAGTTCCTTGAACCGGTAAGGAAATAGTAAGATCATGGTGAAGATATGGACCACTGCCCCCAGCAAGTGCGAATGCCCTGTTTAATGTGGATATGCGATGCCCATTTGGCATAGGCAGAGAGAATAAGGCGTCAACTGCAAAAGAAATGCTGAAGAAATATCTTTGGACGCACATTTAAATCAGGTTTCCGGAGCATATGTTCACTTCGGGGTGACGTCCGTCTCTTTAAGTCTGTTTTTGGTAGATGCAAGTCTAGTAGTATATTAATGTCGAAATATTGGACACGGCGAAATTGCCTTCTTAGTAATAGTCTACGATGGTACTAGCTTGTCTTATCACATAGTAAACCAACGGAAGTCTATCATTGTCGCTAAGGCTTGAAACGACCCGAGAGCATGTTAGCGGTGATTAAAAAGCACAACAACGAAAACAGATGGACAACGTTACAATTCTGAAATACAGCTGAAGGAACGTCCTCGTGGCGCTTTCGATACATACGACAGGACTCTGGTCTTCGCTGTGTTGATTACTGCATTTCCAAAGCTGCTTATTCGGCTGACTACCTGTTGGAAGTTATTGGCGTGTCTCTAAGGTATAATCTTCGAATTCCAGCTGACCAATAGAAACTTCCGTGGTCACTCGGTCCTGTTGCTCTACCCAATCCAGCGCCGTGGACAGAGGACGGATTTATAATAATCTCCGGTTTAAAATATAAAATCTGCGGTTGGTTTATTTGGTGGCGAATCAAAAATATCTTTGCCCAATCAATCACGCATTTCAGCATCGCCGTGGACAGAGGACCACCAGCGCGCAACCATTATCTTTATCCAAAGTTCTCTCCCTGAAACGCCTGATCCCACATTACGTCTAACATAATCACTCTCTCTCTATCTCCGTCTCTTTGTTCCACTTTTCTTTAGGGTAAAATATTTTGAAAATCGTACCAGGTTTTGTAATTTGGTGGATCTCAAGGTCACAACACTGTTATCTACAAGCTCACATCATCGGTATCAATTAACTGTAAAGTATTCGCCAAGAGATCCGGCCGACGGACGTTTGCAGGGTTGCTGTTGCTATTGTTTGCTCTTTCAAATGAGTGGTTTCACTGGGCTCCTCATTCAACGTTATACGTTTACGACATGCATACAGAGAAAGATTAGACCAAAATATGTGGTCAAGAAGATTCCCTTCACTCGTAAGAAAATTGACTATGGTATTTAGACCAAGTGTATAAGAGTCGGCTAATATGCGCAGAATTAAAATTACCCCACAGTAAAATAAAAATAATCATCCATAATTGAATAAATGAAACATATCATGGATTCGTAGAACCTTTCTATACCCGCTCTGGTTTAGGATGGGGGAATATACACGTTAAAGACTGCCACAGACTTCAGTCTTGAAGAGAAATTGTGATGCCACATAACAGAAACACAAAGAATAGCACTGACGGAGTAACAATGAGCCTATTGTTCGAGTTTGACCAGCTGAGATTAATGCACGTCGCGACATCACCCCCATAGGACTTAGCCCGGTGAAATTCTCTGACAGTTCAGTCAAGGTTAAATCAATAAAACTGATGAGTTAAAGCAATTTAAATGCGAAATTGTTTTTAAAATTTTGGTTGCCGAAAAAAATGCTCCGAACATCAGAAACTCCGCTTAAAAACGGTTCCTCTGCTGATTCTCTGGCCCTCCTCACTTTATCGGCACCACTGAATCAGACGATTTAATCTCAATTGAAACATAATGAATAGAGGCAGGGAAAGGGACCACGCGATATTTATGATGTACCAATTACTCCGAGGGAGGCACATCGCTATAGACATCAAAATTGTACAACAAGTAAACCGGCGAAAAACGGCAGAATCGGAACCAGGCACAAGTACACGTTACAGGGAATACTCCAGGCTCTCATAGGATTCTATGCGGGAGTCAAATCTCGCGATTATCATTTACGTTTGTGGTGTGACGGTTGATGGTGCTTAACGCGTTGCGTTGCCTCGAATCAGTAAAAACATTGAAGTCGGTAGAGGCAACCGCACATCGCTCTTGACATCAAAATTATACACCAGGCAAAGAACATGTTCCATTGAATGCTCCACGCTCTCATAGGTTTCTATGTGGGAGTCAAATCTCGCACGCACAGTAACTGGCCACGTTACATGAGTATACTCTGTTGCATCTGTTGTTGGTAAACATGCCGGTTGCTCTATCTGACTTTTAATTTTTTTTCATAAAAGGTTCAAACAATGGATCTCTATTTATGTGTGCCGATACTGATGTTGTTGGTCGCCTCCGTAATTGCGGCACCTCGAGCACAACAAGTAGAGGAGTAAGTCCCTCATTAACACACGCCATTCTCAATCAATCAGTTATTCCGATTTTAGAGTCAATGACGTCGCAAACCTAGTTGCAAACCAATCGGACAACACAGGTCATTTCTATTGGTCAGCTAGAATTCGAAGATTATACCGTTGGTCATAGAGATTCGCCAATAACTTCCAACAGGTAGTCAGCCGAATAAGCAGCTTTGGAAATGCAGTAATCAACACAGCGAAGACCAGAGTCCTGTCGTATGTATCGAAAGCGCCACGAGGACGTTCCTACAGCTGCATTTAAGAATTGTAACGTTGTCCATCTGTATTCGTTGTTGTGCTGTTTAATCACCGCAAACATGCTCTCGGATCGTTTCAAGCCTTAGCGACGATGATAGACGCAGTCTTAGGGCATTTTCGGCGTTAACATTTGCTTCTATACTTTCTGAACATCAGAAGCTCATTCGGACACATTTTATGCCGACTTCCGTTGGTTTACTATATGATAAAACTAGCTAGTACCATCGAAGACTATTACTAATGATGTAATTTCGACGTGTCCAATATTTCGACATTAATATACTTCTAGACTTGCATCTACCAAAAACAGACTTAAAGAGACGGACGTCACCCCGAAGTGAACATATGCTCCTGAAACCTGATTTAAATTTGCCTCCGAAGATATTTCTTCAGCATTTCTTTTGCAGTTGACGCCTTATTCTCTCTGCCTATGCCAAATGGGCATCGCATATCCACATTAAACAGGGCATTCGCACTTGCTGGGGGCAGTGGTCCATATCTTCACCATGATCTTACTATTGCCTTACCGGTTCAAGGAACTTGCAGTCTCCCACATAGAATCCTATGAGAGCGTGGGGTATTCCATGGAACGTGTTTTTGGCCTGGTTCCGATTCTGCCATAATTTAAGATATGCGGTTGCCTCAACCGACTTCAAGGTTTTTACGATCAATTTTGTCTGCGACAAATCCCGAAAGCGTACTGACGTGACCAGCTCTCCAACAACAAAATAAGGTATCGCTGTGCAAACACGGAGAAGCGGTGAACAATTTCGGCTGCAGTAGTTTAGCAACTTTCTCCCTCAGCAAGAGACACTTTTTATAAATCTCTCTTTTTGCCGCCACCATGGACAAATAAGACATTCCGTACTGGCGGAAAACTGAGCGAACTTGGAGCACTCTCTCCGTCAAAACAGGATGCGTCACACTACATTAGACAAGGACACAGCTGTCTTCATCCACAGTCGCCGAGACTCGAGCAACTTCCTTCCATTCAATGCGTCTCTTCATTATGGCTGCCTGGGACGTGTATCCATGTTCTACGATTACCGTTACAAAACCCCCAGCGAAGGTCTAATATTTCTTAGGTCAGAATCCCACAACTGGAAGAGCGTCACATCAGCATAAAAAATAATATATCGATGCTATGTACGAAAACAGTGTTTTAGTTCTTTCTTCGCCTGTTCTGCTGAAACTAAAATAGAGGAATAAACTAATTGCGGTGTGCCGTCTTTCGTGTTGGTGTATTGACTGGTGTCGCATTCGAATTGGTGGAAAAGATTAAGATTCAGACTAACTTGCATAGAGATTATTGGTGGGGCCATCTAATATACCAGCTACGAAGAGTGTCCAACTAATGAGGTGACGTTGAACTATAATCTCTTGGATGAAGAGCCTAGGCAGACCACCAGAACACTAGATTATTTTAAAAAGCTTGCGAAGGGTTAAAACGTCTGAGCATTTGAGGCCAGGGGATAATAACGGAGGAACACTACACAATCAGAGGAATTATATAGACGTTGGCAAATATTTTTTTGCGGTCAGCGTTCACCCCAAGTCTGATGAGCGGAGAACTAAGAAACAGAGGCTGCGAAATTTACCGTAGAACGAATCCAGATGAAACCTTAAGATAACGGACTGCTGAATATAACGCCAAGGAATTTTTATAATAATCCCGAGGTGAAATTATAGAGTGAAGCGATTTCCGCAGTGTCGAACCCTGATCTCAGGAAAAACGTTATAGGGATGCATTTTCATGCGTTCAGCAGAAAGCAATTATTTGAAGACCACTCGAGTTATGGTCTTAGTTAAGGCCTCTTCGATCTGTTGTCTGTTAGGCAACATCAGAAGCTGATGCGGACACATTTTATGCCGACTTCCGTTGGTCTACTATGTGATAAAACTAGCTAGTACCATCGTAGACTATTACTTATAAGGCAATTTCGCCAAGTCCAATGTTTCGACATTAATATACTACTAGACTTGCATCTACCAAAAACAGACTTAAAGAGACGGACGTCACCCCGAAGTGAACATACGCTCCTGAAACCTGATTTAAATTTGCGTCCGAAGATATTTCTTCTGCATTTGTTTTTGTAGTTGACGCCTTATTCTCTCTGTCTATGCCAAATGGGCATCGTATTTCCACATTAAACAGGGCATTCGCACTTGCTGGGGGCAGTGGCCCATATCTTCACCATGATCTTGCTATTACCTTACCGGTTCAAGGAACTTGCAGTCATCCTGGTATAAATACCGCCCGTTTTGCCATGACAAAGCATCCCCATTGCGTGAGTATACTCTCCTGCATCTGTTGTTGGTAAACATGCCGGTTGCTCTAACTGTCCTTTAATCTTTTTTCATAAAAGGTTCAAACAATGAATCTCAATTTACGTGTGCCGATACTGATGTTGTTGGTCGCCTGTGTAATTGCGGCACCTCGAGCACAACAAGAAGAGGAGTAAGTCCCCCATTAACACGCGCCATTCTCAATCAATCAGTTATTCCGATTTTAGAGTCAATGACGTCGCCAACCCAGTTGCAAATCCATCGGACAACACAGGTCATTTTAACGAAAATACAAAAAAGGCACATCGGTTGGGAGGACGCCCACATTCTGAGTCTGTGTGTCTACAAGTTGGGCCACACCACTGTCGAGAACCAGTCACTCCCCAGCGCATCGGACATTGAGTTTAAGCTGCCAAACTCCAAAATCGACTTCCCTTGGAGTGAACGTTATCCTTTACCTCTATGGAGGGAAAAAATTCCGAAGGTCGTCTGGGGACACCCGTCCATAATCAAAAACAGCCAAGACGGATATGGTTATCTTGTGCACTTCGAGACAAATATGAAGGCTAGACCGAGGCTTAATATTGACCACGAGGAAGACAATTCCGCGAACCGCGATATTGCTAGGCCAGTGGATAGCCCATACTTTGCAATCCGTTGTGATGCATATCCCAGCTTCCAAATGTTGTTTCCTTTACGGCCTGAGAGGATTGTGCGAAGAAAGCAACGGTAGTATAACCGACGCCCAGTAGTCTTGCTTCCCAATTGGTGGCTTTAGTCGGTGGTGGTTGTAATAATTATTTCAATAAATGCATTAGATAAAAATATGTTTACTTCATTTCAATTTGTACGGGGGTGTACGATTTCCGTTAGGTTGGTTGTTATTCAATGGAAACAGTAGTCTCCCTGGTTATCATAACAATTAAATGATAGAATAGCATGGGTTCGAAATGAAGCTGTGTTTTAATAACTCCTAAAAACGACACCCAACCTTGTTTCCCGTGGCCAGTTACTGTGCGCGCGAGATTTGACTCCCACATAGAAACCTATAAGAGCCTGGAGTATACCATTGAACACGTTGTTGGACTGGTTTCGCTTCTTTTATAATTCTTAATATTCGTTTGCCTCAACCGACTTCAAGGTTTTACTGCTTCCAGCTTTACTCAGGAATCTCGGATTTTTATACGAGACGCACTGCCCACTTACGGAACTATCAAACACCCCTTTGTCAAATGATTACCGTTTCTTAAACAATTGTGGCGAAAGAATGAACGGCTCTTCTGCGAGGCCAGTTTTCGTGACCTTAAACCTGTTTCGATCATGATCATAGCTTCGGTAAATCGGCGATAAGCGGATCTTTGTGGATTAAGTTTCCTCTGGAAAAATATTGCCTCAACCGACTTCAAGGTTTTTACAAATCCCGAAAGCGCACTGACGTTACCAGCTCTCCAACAGCAAAATAAGGCATCGCTGTGCAAACGCGGAGAAGCTGTTAACAATTTAACAATATTATCGGCTACAGTAATAAATATATATTTTCGCCGCCACCATGGACGAATTCGAGATTCCGGACTGGCGGAAAACTGAAAACGTGTATCAGCACCGTCAAATCTCTTTGTGTCTTGGAAAATCCCTTATATGCGCATCGTTGAGGTATATTAGTTGGGATCGGTTTTCAGAACACCTAGAGATGGATTTTGAATTCTGCCCGACTCCCCTATGCAATGTCGCTTATTCAGATACGTATAAGTTGCAGGGCAATAAAAGCTTTCCCTTAGATAACGATATCATCAGTGAACTCCATATCTCTGATGGAAATATCAATGGATTTCGTCATTACCTTCTACGAAGTTGATCAGCACCGTTGATAGGCGGACCTCTTTTCTGGCGCCAGCGTTGAAAGGGGTGTCTTTCAATTCTGGTTGATGCAAACTTTCCTCGTATAGTATAAATTCCGGAGATTCCTACTTTTATTCTTTCTTTATTTTAGACATAGTTTCTCGAAGTCCCGGGGTTGGAAGCAGTGTTCAATTTCCCGCCACCCCAGACCAGATTTTTTACGGTCGTCGCCGATACCTGGAGAATTTTCTCGGTGGTCGAGTTCTTTCTGTAGAATTTTGCAGTCCATATCAAGGTTTCGGTGGAACCACTTCGGGCCGAGGGATTGCTAAACGCAGGTGCTTGCATGTATTCGTTGACGGTTTAATTTAAATTTTCATAGATAACTAAAATTGGCATTCTGATACAAGCAATTAATTTGCTCTCATTTTTAAAATAATCAAGGAATTTTTAAACGTTTATTGTTCCAGCATCATTGATTATCACTGAGATTCAATAGGGTGTTTTAAATAACTCATTTGAATGCGCTTTATTTGGTTATTTCGCTCGCGTTTTCAGTCCGTCTATTCGGTATTTTATATTTGGGGTATATGTGCGTGGTTTTAATTTCGTTTATCGCACCTAAGAACTGAATTATATACATCGACGGGAAATGTTAAAGAATATACTCTAATGTATAGGTCATCTATAATGCAGGAACATTCAGTCTCCTCAACTACATCCTCTCCTCATAAACCTAAAATGGCCACCCTGGACATTCGAACCAAAGATTGTAGTAAAAAAGACACGTGTTATATCAACAAAGAGAACAAAGATAACTCGAAGGGTTCATGCACGCGGCGTAGCACTAACATTGATTCTCGACCAATTCGACACCACAAAAGACGAACTCATACGTGCTCCAAGGCCAGCAGGCGACGCTCGCGATCATCAGTGCGCCGATCATCCAGAAAACCTCGAAATCGGCATCACTATCACCGATCACGTCGATCGAGATCGATGTCCCGCCATCATTCCAGTACTCGAACGCAACACCGCAGGCACCATCGAAAGCGGTATAGTTCGGATACAGAGTCTTCATCCTCCGCGTCGTCTCACAGTTCAAGTGAAATTCGGTCATCCTCCCGGCATTCATATCACACGGTTGTCAGTGCGGCCTCGTCTTCCTGTTCAAAGGCCTCTAAGATCCTGCCTGCTCGGGTGGGTATACACTCTAAATCATCGCCATTACAAAATGTCAAACTCGAAGATCTAGCCTCTAGTTCATCTAAAGAATCGACTTCTATTATCTCAACTGGACTGTCTAATATTCCCTCCAGCCCCACGATCAACAACTTGGTGTCTTTTTTGTTGAATGCGGCGAACTCAACGAACCCCCCGACGACGCCAATCAAAGATTTGTTGGGTTCTACGCTTTCTGGCTTAGCTGCCACTTCCAGCACAGCCGCTAATCTTGTTTCTGCCGCTAGTAACACTAGGCAGGCTCGTCGTTTATATATTGGCAGTATCCCTATTGGCGTGTCCTCAGAAAACATGGTAGCCTTTTTCAATTCGGAGCTACGATCTCGGGGACTGTGCCAGTCAATCGGCGAACCTGTTGTCTGTGCTCAGGTCAACTCAGAGCGACATTTTTCATTTATTGAACTCCGTTCAGTTGAGGAGACCACGAAAGCGTTGACATTGGACGGAATCAATTGCCTGGGAAGCACTCTACGAATTCGAAGACCACGGGACTACTTTTCACCAGGCGGAAGCCCTGCCATCCAACCGGTGGGACATTTAAATGCCAACGCTGTTTTCCTCACGGGAATTCCAGCAACCCTATCTGAAACCGAGCTCTGTCGACTCCTTTCCTCATATGGAACTCTCAGGTCCGCAAATATATTGAAGGTAACTGCAAGTTTTTCATGTTTTTCTATTGATCCATTTGTGACATGTTATTACGATGGCAGACTATTGGATTAATTTGCGATGCATCGTTAGCTATAATCAAATAATTACAAAGGAAGAAGTCAGAATCAACACACATTTATAGCATGTGTCATAAAGTGTGTCTTGTGCTGACGCATTTTTCATTATTTATGGACTTCGCTGCTTATCGAATGTTTCAGAGTGGGGTTGACTTGTCATGTTTGCCGCTTCAGATGTTCGTTTATATTAATATATGCGTGTCTATAACCGGTCAATTTCCATTGTAATTTGCACTAGTTACTTGGTCGCCGCCGTATTCTACTGTCGTGACTCGTGCTAGGTCAACAGCGTTCAGCATCAATTGTTCAGGCCACCGAGCATAAGCTTGGCGCAGTGGCGTTTGCCTCTTATCTTGCGAATTGTGGGATGCTGGGTGGTGGCGGAAACCGGCCACGTCATGTGCTTCAAATCGGCGTGGTTCCTGCATTGATCTTGCGGCTGTCCGCAATGGCGTCAGAACAGTCTTTAAGCCGCACATGAGTGTTGACCCTAATAGGTTGTTAGGTTTGCTTATTTGCGAGTCTCTTTACCAGAATGGGTGGTAAATCTGATGATTCTGGACATCAAGGTTTTGTTCCTTCGTAATACAGCCTTCTGTCTCTCGGCGAAAGACAAATGGTCCATGATAATTGCCTGTATAGCTATTCCATGTTTATTTGCACAATAGTCTTCTCCTTTGGTGGTAGCCTGAATGAATGCATCCTGTGTTATTTGTTTACTTCTGTCAATTAGATAATAGGCATCCAGAGTTGGTAATTTAGTGATGTACGCGTAAATCCGAAGGTGAGTATTTCAAAGCGAAGGGTATTCTGTATTTCAAGCGATCGCTCTCGTGACAGCATGTTGCGAATTTTTTGCGGTTTACGAGTACAACTGAAGGCCCTCTCGTATGCGCCTAGTAATGATTGAGCGGCCAAGCCATAGCCCACATGAAACCGGTAGTCGTGCGTTTACTATTAATGGGATTCCGTTTTACGGACGCTGCTTTGGTATGAAAACACCAAAAACCCCTATAAAAACGGCGTACTTATTGTGTCGACCCGCGAATGCTCGTTTGTTTTGGCTGGCTATCTCTTACCAGAGGGGGGGGGTTGGGGTCCAGTTCTGGTTGCAGTGGTTCCGCATTTCATCGTTGGATGTGATAATAAGCTTCTATTAACTCTTAGAATTTCGTTGTTACCAGGTTTATGAGGTACTGAGTGGCGAAGGCGATTCAACAGCTAGAAAGGTGGTTCTGGAAGGGCAAGAGACGCTTACTCGTTCAAAAGAGAACTAATGGTGTAGATTTCACCTGATTGCTGAAGGCAGACATTTGTTACACATTCTACCTTGTTTCCGAATGATCGATCAAGGAAGACACGATTTTTGGAACTGTGTTGTATTTGCTGGATTGTAACTAAATATTCTCTCAAAAAACTGCGCTCAGTATATCGCGCAATCAATATTTATCCAGAACTGATAAACCTTTGTAGAGTCGGTGTTCTTTTATTGGATGATCGGTCGTTTACTTGTCCGTTTGTCTTACATATTTACAAAAAGGTCACTAAAATGGTTAGAAAGAGCGGCAGTAAGAGCGGAGAAAGATAGAGAGCCCTAACGCGTTTTTACTATTTTGGCGGATTTCCAGGACTTCCTGACAGGCCTTCCACGTGGTTGCAGTTTCTTCGAATTTGATGCCCCCGAAAGCGCCGATCTGGCCTGTCTAGGTCTCCAGAATCATCCAGCGGGTGGGGGAAAATTTTTCGCCATTCGGGCCGACCACCTGCTCCTCAACCCGCCTCCTACCAGCGCCCCTCCACCAACCCTCATGCCTCCCTGCGAGCCATCAGCACCCCCCTCAAACGTGCTCTGTCTCGCCAACATGGTCTCCCCAGACGAGGTGGTGTCGCCCGAGGACTCCGCTGACGTGTTGGAAGATGTGCGCAGCGAATGTCTGCTCCATGGAGCCGTCGTCTCCATGCAGATGCCGCCTGTCGCGCCGGGCCGAATTTTCGTAGAGTTCGCCAATGCCACGCAAGCCCATGCCGCAAGTCTGGCGCTCGCTGGACGCAAGTACAACGGCCGCGTGGTCTCCACGAGCTTCCACGACCCAAAGCGATACGGCGCAGACGATTTTTGAGGACATTTTGCGTGTAATTCTTGTCCTCCCCGTTTCTGTGTTTGTTTTATTTATTTATTCTGACGGGGTTGGTAATTAATGTGCCCCCCTTCCCTCCTACCTATCGTCTCCACTACCGCAACCACCAACGCAATCCTTTCGCGCCCATCTCCAATTGTCGCCCCCAAAACCCTTACTGTTGACCCAATTATTTTTTTGGTCTTAAAACATCAGGTGCACCAAATTATCTTCAATTGCTCCCATTTCTTGCTACCCCTCGCGATAGATGAGCGCCATTTTAGTCGTAGTTGAACTCTTTTTTGTTAACGCACGACTAGCCAAGTGGTTTCGTTGGTGATGACAGAGATTCTAAATGTTTCGAGCACACCGGAAGCCACACCTTTGTGTGTCTACCGCATACGCGTACTGACAATGCACTTGGCGGTTATCCAATCAGATAACAAAAATGGGTGTCGTATATGGGTGTGTACGGCAGTCCGGTTGGCTGCTATGCTCATGAAAAAGCTTCCAAACGTTTGATGAAAGGGAGAAATCTGCATAGATCGATTGCATTGTACATTATGGGAATCCCCACGGGAAAGGAGAATGTCCGTAAACAATATTTCATTGTTACTTACTACCGTCGTGCCCCCATCTCGCGGTCACGATTTATGTATTTTATCCCTAAAGTGGGCTGATGGTTACAGTTAGAATCATGTCCTAGTTACAAGTGGCGATCACGTGCACATGAAAGTGCGCTAAATTTGTCTTTCAATCCAATGGGGCAGTTAAGTTTCCAACACGACAGATAAGTTGGAGGTCGCGTAACGTTTTTTTATCGCATATTGGACTAACGTCTACTCGCTCTTCGGAAAAATGCGTTCCGGAACAGACTAATTAAGTCGAGCTAAGATGAACTGCGCACACGAGATGGTCTCTGAGTTACTTACAAACGCCATTTAATCCAATAGAAGATGACCTCCAGTTTGTTGAAGGTAAACGAATTTTTTCCGTTCCTTCTTTTCGTGCGCCTATCTCCTGCTGAAGTAGGAAAGAGCTCAACGGATGTTGTCATGAAGATTTGCGGGAAGCCGTTGACCGACGGTATCACCCGAGGAGGTGGTGGAGGCGACGGCCGCGTAATGTAATTAATTGTAGTGGCTTTATTGAGGTCACGAGGACCAAAACTTTCAGCAGTAAAAATAGGCAATATGACAAGTATTAGATGGGAAAATGGTCTTTTAGTTCCTGTTTCACCTGCTCTGGTGATAATAAAAATCGGGACAAATAGGGAATGACCGAATTGCGATATGCCGCTGTTCTTGTTGGTATTGAACGGTATAGTCTACGCATTGGTCGAAGAGATTTACATTCAGATAGAGTGGATGGGAGGGGTCACTTAAAATACGAGCCGCGTGTGTAACTTGTCGGATTGTGGATGATTCGGCTGCCTCCAAGCTGCTGTGCCGTCTTATTTTGTCGTGGCCTCACGTGTAAGTCGAACTCCGAACAGATTGGCGATGGTAACAGCTACTCCACTGTCCCTAGGTTAATTTCGTAAAATAATACGCCTATTAGTGACTTCATTTTCACTACTATATCGCGAAGTAGTGATTTTCAAATGGCTTCAAGGTTGAGGGTTGTGTTCATTGGATGCGAAAATCCACATTCATCAGACGTCGTTGTGAAGTGTTATTCAGCAACGACAACTCTGGTAAAAAGTTATAGGATGTTTGCGGTTCACCTTACTTTCTGTCGCACAGTATCTTGTCTCCTCCAAAAGAGAATTCTAAAATGAACGCTTGTCTAGGCAAAACTGTTAATTTAGCATTATCGACAGGGTTTTCCCATGGCCGTCATTACGCGTGTTACTTTCAAATTGATCACGTTATTTAGTAGATCCGTGTCAAAATTTCTTCACCTCCATCGTCTTCCGAAAAATTATATACATCATTTAACAAATACGAAAATGGAAAAAAAAGAAATCAGAAAAATCAAAGGATGAATCGTTTGCAAATGCATGTTTCCTGTTCCAAGTAAAATGCATGACCTTGATAAAGCGAATATCATTATTATTAATGTCCGACAAACTGCTCAAGGACGTTTTTCGTCACTACTAAGTGTCGCTGCGACTGCCTATAATCAAGCGAAAACCAGTAGCTGAATCATCGAGAATTCAACCAGCCGGGGTTCCACAACTGTGGCCTCTGTGTCGTCCAAGTGTTGCCTGATCCAGCCGAGGCCACTTCCACCACCTTGAGAGAAACATTCCCAACCATTTTACGGTTTATAACTCACCTGTCCATTGGTGTTTTGACTTTGGTGGCTCGGTCTTCAATGCCCGATGACGGAAACCTTGTTTTCTTAAATTTCAAATAGACACTCTAACAAGTTACACCGCTTGCACGCGCTATTTCCCAAGACTATAGAAAACGATTTTTGCCAACAGTGAAGGCTAATAATAATTAAAAGTCTAAGTACCATGATACTTTTCAAATGAATCAGATCTCGTGGTGGGTTTTTTGGCCTCGGTGTGCAAAACGATAGATGAGTTAAAGAAGGCACCATCTCATCATTAAGGGCGCAGGCATCTTCTCAATCCATGAGAATAGTATATGGCGACAATGCCTTTATGAGAAACCTGAATTTAATGATGGTAATTAATGTATCAAGGCAACGAGGACCATTGCATAATTACAGTGGACAATCTGACAGCGTTAAACATGAAAGTTGGGTTATAGCTCTTGATTCGTCTGGTTGTCTAAACCTGCTCTCTCTCTCTAGTTCATTGTTTCTCAAACTTTTTTCTCTTGCGACACACTTGGGATGTTTGAAAAGTTTCGCGACACACCTTAAGTAATAAAAAATATTTTGGTTAAACTATATTTTCAACGTTTATATTTTAAATGCGATGGGTGGGCTTGCTTTCGAGAGCACATAAGGTTTAAACGTGGCTCTAATGTTGACAAACAAACACGCATTTCGTCGTCAAGCCGAAGGAGTCGCGCTCTCTTTTTTGATTTGATTTCAGTCAAAGCTGAAAATTCGAATTCACAAAACCATGAAGACGCGAACGGCAAAATGATCTTTACTGCTTTCAAACTGAGAGCTGGATACAACTGCTTCAGGGAGAGCCAAAATTCGTCCAAACGTTTTTCGCGTAATCCCAGTCGATGGAATTTGTCATTTCTCAACTCGATCAGCTCTTCTTCCTCTTCAAAAACTTGGAACAAATTTACTTGTGAAAGTCATTCAACTATGACGTCACTTGGAGTTCAAAAACCCCAGTATTTTTGAATATTTTTCAAAAATCTCGCGACACACCTGCGAATCTCTCGCGACACAGTGTGAGAAACACTGCTCTAGTTAAACGTGCTAGAGAAGCATGTTGATGCATTACGAAGTAAACCAATCCTCCATCTATTTATATAGTCATCGTGCAATATTATCCCACAGTGTTGGTTGAGTAATACCGGCTATTGTCTACTTAAACATGAAATCGATATCAAGATGACAAAATAACCTGTTATGGCGTTGCCTGGCTTTATAATTGAGGCAATCATGTATCGCTGAAACATTTTTTGATGGCTTTTCGGTTTTGCAGATTGTCCGCGAACTGTATCATTTTTTACCCAACGGCCAAATCGTTTCCTATTATTGAGGTGGTCGTTAGGGATGGTGTTTTTGAATGGCCGTCATTACGCGATTGCCAAACTTGATATACTTCAAGGATTTAATTTTCCTTCCTTGCAAATGTTCCTCCTTCTTATTTCGTTCATTCCTGCTAACTTATTCCACATGTTCTCTACATTATCGTCAGGTCCTGATGAACCATTGCCTAGCTTCGGAATCGCTGGAATGGCAAGATCTCTCAATTCAGAAGGGAAGAGTCCTTCTCGTGAGATTAATTCCGGCTTTGAGTTGGAACCGCCGAAATCGCGCCGCAGTGAACCCGCTCCGGTATGCCACGTGTTTGGAGACGGACACAGACGCACTGGGATTAGGTCAGGTCACGCGAAACGCAGCGGGATAAAAAAAGATAAAAATGTCCAAGGTGGAAGGGAAATCCTGGTTGATAGGAGCAACGCAATACTTCCGATCTCTGCATGTATGTTTCAATAAGTCGTAAGGTATCGTGGATCTGAATACCTCAAATATAAAAAAAAAACGGATTAAGAAGCCGTGAATTCCCGATAACGCAGAACATTAAAAGTCGACTCTTTTCTTTGCGCTATGATCTAGACACTTTTACGATTTGGTGGACCCTGCCTCCTTCTGTCCCCTAATCTCAGCCGAATTTTGTTTTAGTAGATACCGTTTACATTGGGCACCAGCAACTGACACGAACTTCTGCGCTTTCCTAGCAGCAACCAATTTCTGGCATTTGTCCTTGTTATTCGACAGTGCTTTAAACGTTCCCGGCTCTTGCTCAGAATTCCTCGGGATCTTTAATTAATTTCTGGAACTGGTTTGAAATGTGAAAACCAGGAAAACTCAAATTTTATTTGATATAAAGGTGACCACCGTGAATTATCTTATAGTAAACGTGACCTAAGAATAAAAGCTGATGCTCATTAATTCTGAATAAGCTTTACCGGCATCGCTTGGAAAATATCGCGTTCACACATCTAATTAAATAACGCCTGTTTCAAAATAAATTCATCGCATTTGAATAATTTTAATTATAAAGTTGTTAGAAATAGGTTGAACTAGCTGTTCCGGCAACAAGATGTGACTTTAAAGGTATTTCCATCGTTTGAAGAAACGAACGGTTCAAAACAAATGTTAACATTACTTTTAAAAGCGAGTTGATTTTAATTTAGAATGCGGGGAATGGACCTGCTTGAGCTAAATACCAATGATTTTGCAATTCTCTACAGATCTCACACGCGATTGGAGGGTACACTATACCGAGGGGTGCATACTTGAAACATTGTTGGAACGGGTGATGATCACGTAAATAGCAAAAGACATGGAAATCGGGTGTTTCTCAGCGTAAAGTCGGAAAAAACAGAAGCCTCGTTGCTGATATCAGCGTTTTTATGGCCCATTGATGAAACTGTATCAATTAATATTACACTGACGATTGTGTGGGATTTTATTAGTGTCTTCAACATTGCGCAGGTTACCATGTGAGTTTTTCGATTAGCAGGTTTTGACTTTTTGGAACCCCGAATCTTGTTAAATTATCTAACGCATAGTAAACCTTTAATATCGTTCTAGAGATTAATTCATCGAGTTTCAAACAAAATTAATTATTTCCGAATCGACGCTATGTATTGCTATTTCTTCCAACGATATTGACATCCAATCCAGGGACAAAATTAAATTGAGTGCGATTTAAACAAAGAACGACTTCTGATAGCCCTTAAATATAAACCCCACTCTTCTTTGAATACAAAAAAATTGGAACTGTCAGAGGAATGTTCTACACGGGCCATAATATCTAATTAGATATAAAATCAAGGACTATTATGAAGAAATAGTGAAAACATCATTTTTGTAGGAAATGTAGGTTGGTTTAGCCATTTTATTTGTCTGACAGTCGCATATAAAGTACCCCAAATCTCCACTCATATCCGCATTATGGACGAAACAGAGTGTTAGCATAACAAATTGATGTTTGAATCTATTCCTACAGTGGCCCTAATATGTCAACAATACTATTATAAAAGTTTATTAATTCCGTAAAATTGGTTGATGTCTACAAATGAATATGAGTTTTAATATTAGTTGCGTTACCAGCAGCAGTGGTGGCGTAAAATATGGCTTTAAAGAAACATCCTGCATTTATCCGTGCGGATTCGATGGGAAGAGTAAATCATAAAATCACCCAACCCGAAACCCCTGTTCTTGATTGTAATTTTAATATTTCCTACAGCTGTACCAGGCATTTGATTTAAGAGTACAAGTTCCAAAGTCCATACCTTGTTCGATGTTAGAAGAAGTTTTGATAAAAGGTTTCGCAGTGAATTAATTGAAAGATTTCAGCAGGACCTCACCAATGAGAATATGTAGCGTGTGTATTTCGACAGGACCTCACCAATGAGAATATGTAGCGTGTGTATTTCACCAGGACCTCACCAATGAGAATATGTAGCGTGTGTATTTCGACAGGACCTCACCAATGAGAATATGTAGCGTGTGTATTTCACCAGGACCTCACCAATGAGAATATGTAGCGTGTGTATTTCGACAGGACCTCACCAATGAGAATATGTAGCGTGTGTATTTCACCAGGACCTCACCAATGAGAATATGTAGCGTGTGTATTTCACCAGGACCTCACCAATGAGAATATGTAGCGTGTGTATTTCGACAGGACCTCACCAATGAGAATATGTAGCGTGTGTATTTCAGCAGGACCTCAACAATGAGAATATGTAGCGTGTGTATTTCAGCAGGACCTCAACAATGAGAATATGTAGCGTGTGTATTTCACCAGGACCTCACCAATGAGAATATGTAGCGTGTGTATTTCACCAGGACCTCACCAATGAGAATATGTAGCGTGTGTATTTCACCAGGACCTCAACAATGAGAATATGTAGCGTGTGTATTTCAGCAGGACCTCAACAATGAGAATATGTAGCGTGTGTATTTCACCAGGACCTCAACAATGAGAATATGTCGCGTGTGTATTTCACCAGGACCTCACCAATGAGAATATGTAGCGTGTGTATTTCACCAGGACCTCACCAATGAGAATATGTAGCGTGTGTATTTCGACAGGACCTCAACAATGAGAATATGTAGCGTGTGTATTTCACCAGGACCTCAACAATGAGAATATGTAGCGTGTGTATTTCAGCAGGACCTCACCAATGAGAATATGTAGCGTGTGTATTTCACCAGGACCTCAACAATGAGAATATGTAGCGTGTGTATTTCACCAGGACCTCACCAATGAGAATATGTAGCGTGTGTATTTCAGCAGGACCTCACCAATGAGAATATGTAGCGTGTGTATTTCGACAGGACCTCACCAATGAGAATATGTAGCGTGTGTATTTCACCAGGACCTCAACAATGAGAATATGTAGCGTGTGTATTTCGACAGGACCTCACCAATGAGAATATGTAGCGTGTGTATTTCACCAGGACCTCACCAATGAGAATATGTAGCGTGTGTATTTCAGCAGGACCTCAACAATGAGAATATGTAGCGTGTGTATTTCAGCAGGACCTCAACAATGAGAATATGTAGCGTGTGTATCACATTTTCGGCATTGAGCTGGGGGACAAAATGAATAAACAGGAACGCGGTAATTTTTTCACCGGAAGTTTTGACTGCCAATCAGGTGGTTAATTGTATTGTGCCTGGATTGTCGTGGAAGAGCAGAACTATTTTGGAAGATTCGGAAATAATTAATTTTGTTTGAAACTCGCTAGAACGATATTAAAGTTTTACTATGCGTGATATAATTTTACACGATTCGGGGTTCCAAAAAATCAAAACCTGCTAATCGAAAAACTCACTTTGTAACCTGCGCAATGTCAAAGACACCAATAAAATCGAACACAATCGTCAGTGTAATATTAATTGATAAAATTTCATCAATGGGCCATAAAAACGCTGATATCAGCAACGAGGCTTCTGTTTTTCCGACTTTACGCTGAGAAACCACCGATTTCCAACAATGTTTCAAGTATGCACCCGTCAGCATTGTGAGCCAATAAACTTCAATTAAACCACAGACAGTCGTAGATTTCAATATGAATAATAATAATAACGATACTCAGAACCAGTGTGAATTCAATATTTAATTACTGAAGTATCCCATAGATTTCCAGTATTTGGTTTGAACAAGACAAGGCTTTGGATGATTGGTTTTACCCAGTCGGGCAAAAGACAGACGAATTGCACATTGCATCACGCCATGATTAAAACTATTTAATCCGCTTCTTTAATAGCTGAGCTGTTCGGACGCAGGAATCCTTGCAATTTTTCTAAAATGTAAACACAGATTGACAGTGAACCACCACTGATGTCAACTACGATGCTCACTGCCTCACGGTGCTCTGTATATTCCATTTGGTAGGCGAACCTTCAGTCCCCCACGTCTAATCACAGGGCGTTTCCGCCTGTCCACGAATCAAAGTCACATGACAAAATTCACACAGGACGATGCTGGGCTGGGCTCTGTGACAACAGCATATTTGTCTTTGTGGATGCCTGTTTTATTTGACCTCGTAGCTTCCGTCGTTGTGTTCTATGGTGTCCCATGTTCTGCGTTTGCGAGCATGCATAGACTTTTTAAAATAATTTAATTTCTCAGTGGATCATAAGATCAAGACTGAATCTTTCATCTTCAACTGGCACTCCACCCCAAAAAGTCAAGATTGTTCTATCTCATAGGCTCCATCGCATCTTTCCCCCAAAATCGAAATTCTGACGACATTTTTGGTTACATCACAACAGGTGAAATATTCTAATATTTTAATGCTGAAAGGTTGAGTCTCCGCGACGCTACATGAGAGACGACTCACCGGGAAACCAAGATGGTGGCATCGCGTCTGCTGCTGAGTTCACTCGTCAAGGTTCGACGGCTGATGATGACCCAGCATGTGTTTAAACCGTAGATAGCCGGCTGACGCACGTACGATGCGATCTAGCATGTTTAGAAGGTTTAAAGGGATTTGAAGCCAAGTGAGGTGGTTCCTGGGTCAAATAATTTTCGTTCGTTTGATTCAACAACACTAAAACAAATATTTTTATGAGACAAAAATGTATTGCAGCCTTTTACTTATAATAGTAATTATATGTGTCTGTATTTAATGATCGTTATTCAACAGCGAGTAAAATAAAGCAATTTTAACGATTATTATCCCGGTGATTAACCGATTAAGCACATAAAGATTGAAGCCACAGCGGTAATTTTTTTAGGTGATCGCGGATCTCCTGAATTTTAAGAAGCCATTTTTATCGAAATCATGATGAATAGTATCCGAATTCAAGAGTAGAAAATACAAATGTTAACTATAAAATTGCGTTTGATTGATGCCTAAAACAAATCTGTGGTTTCTTTATTAACTAACAATTATAATAACGGGAATCGCTTTATTTAGATCGCGAGGACCAAGACGTCCAGCATGAAAAAGTTACCTCTTCCGGATAAGATATACATCGGGACGATTGCTATTGTTGCCATTCTTGTACAAATTAAACAGTAAGATGATTCATTTTTTGTTTTCATCACAAAATGATTTGTCTATCGTTTGATTAAGATTGCCTCGATCTCAAACCTTAATGTCTCGGGTGTATAAGAGAGTCCCCGAAAACAAATCTTTTGAAAGACAAAGAAGTATTTAAGCTCAAATTAAAAACGTTAATTTTTTAGCTGTGGTGATTTAATTCAACATTTATACAACAATTTTAACGAGAATATCCTTGTACTATTAGAACATAAATTTTGCAGATATTTCGAATAGACCAAATCTTTGGTCCAAATTTCAGTCAATAAAACATTGAAAAACGTGAACAGAAAATCATCCGAATACCTGGATAGATATTTTATATCTAATTGTTAATTTATTTTTAACTCTACCTTTATTACGTGCATTTTATGTTAAATAGTTGTATTTTGAATTAAAAAGTTTGAGTTTTAGTTATTAATTAAAATTAAAACCCCATTTTGAAAGGAAAATCTTCGTCTGTTTATTGATACATAGATGAGATTGTATACGATTTCCATTTGAATTAAAATATTTCCGTATTTGGCCATGTGAAACGCCACAGCAATTTGTCGAGAAACGCTTATATTCCTCTCGTTGGGTGCGCATTTGTTCTGGTGGTGTCGTTGGGCCATTTTCTTCGAAAATTAATCTGGAAATGCACTTCCGTCAGCGGATTGCGGTACCGTGACATGTTAACAATGCTTTTTGGCCTTTTATGGATGGTATGGATATTGACGATAAGTGGTTTCGCCAAGACGCTGCGCCGTGTAACACATCAAACGAAGCAATGAATTTCATGGAGAACGTAATTTCATGGAAGAATAATCCCACAAAATGTTTAAGCAATTTGGCCCCAAAGATAACCAGATTTTGGACTATTTTCTGTAGGGCCAATTGAAATGCAGAGTTTAGAAAAATACACCTAAAACAATGGAAGGCTTGAGAGACAACATTCGGCGTTAAATTGCCGAGATAGAGCCCCAAATTTACCGAAATGTTCTCGTAAATTTCTACATCCGTAAGCGTGCACGCTGTGGAAATTTGCCATACACCATTTTTCATTCCCGAATTGTAAATCTTCGGCTATATATTTATCAATAAACAGATGATGATAGGGTGTTTAATTTTGAAAATAAAATCGAACTTGCTGGACCCTGGACATTGTGTTTCTCTTAGAATTATTTTAAAACACAAAACAAAGAGTTGTCTTGTTGTGTCCACGAGACTTGGCGAGACGCTGAACGAACTGTATTGATAAATTATAACCAATCAATTATAAACTCATCTTGAAGTTTATTCTTCCTCCCGATCATCGAAACTACGGTATTATTAATGCCTTGATACGCGGTAGCAGGCGCCGGAGAATAATAATATTATGAGAAAGTCGCATTTTTACGGTTACGAGGACCATAGCATAAAATATGACAACCTATATGTGAAAATCGATGATTATGTAGCTGCTTCACCTCTTTTGGAGGAGATAATTATTGAAACTAATAGGAAATGGTCTATTGGTGATCTGAAGCCTTTCTCGTGGGACAGCCTTCGTGTTAGTCGTGGCTACTTGGATTTCGATCGACTAGAATTGGGGATAGCAGAGGTCACGTAAATTCCGAGAATAAACGAGGAGATGATTGATGAAATGGCGATGAATCATTGTTTGTCGGAAACGAAAACGAGATTATTTAACCACGTCGGGATAAAGGTCACCAGGTCGCCCGACCCCCATTCGGCAACATTCGCTCGTGTCCATATCTAATCGATTGAATGACTCATTTCTCATATCCCTGATTGGTCGACCGACCTTACTACTCCCAACTCCTTTATCAATACGAAATAAAGTCTGTTAATAACGGAGACCGTTCGGGGGGCTCTTCAGGTCGGCAATCTAGTACTACTCCCATCTTCTCCTCCTGTCTTCGGGGTGGTGGGACAACGGTTACGGATTATAACAGTATTCATACGATGTGTCGGATGGTGGTGGTTGCTGTAGAGTGCAAGAATGAATTTAAAAATATCATAACTTCGAAAATAGGACACGCGAATTTAATTCCACAGTATAAAATCTGAAATAGGCGCCAAGTCGCCTTCCGTGGCAACAATGGAGACCAACCATCTAAGTTTAGATTGTTAAACTGCAGATGTTTCGGAATAAAAGGACTCGCAACCTACTTAATTTAAAATTTGTGGTAGCGGACTTGTGAAGTCCCATTTGTGGCAAAAAAAACAATAAACCCTCGTCGATTACTTGGAATGCCTTTTTGTGCTGAGAATGAGCTCTATTCATGGATTATGTTGCACATGCTGCGACATGCCCAGTTCTAACCGAAAAGGCAGTTAATATGACCGACACCTAACAACCCATCCACATTATTTCCACATTGGCAGTAAACAATGGAATGTTGCTCTCCTAGTACGTGTTCTCGACGCCTTCTAAAACAATTATTCTCTCGTCGTCGTCATTATAAATAATAAAAATAATGGAGTTCGTTGTATTGCTCTCACGAGGAAGAAAACTGTAAAGATGAAAAGAAAATGCAAACAAAAATGATAAAGCAAGAGCCGATTATACGTAGAAGTTGGAAAATCACATTGCAATAAACAAAAATTATAAAAGAATTGACGATTATGCGTCGAAGATGTTGAATAAGATAAAGCGAAATAACAACGAGGAAAGACAAATGAAACCCTCGAGGTGTGTACAATTTTGCAAACGCGTAATGGTAGCCATTGCAAGGCTGTCCAATCCATAATGCGCGCCAAAAAGGCTTTTATTTGGCATTCGAGCCTGATAATTGACGTTACAAAAGCGGCCCATGGATATGTTGGTCCCACTCTGCCTATTATTTCGTAGACGTCTCAGATGGATGCAATATCAATATAAACCTAGACTTGACAATTAAAGGTACAACAGCAGACGTCGTAAATCAATGACACTACCCATGGAGATGTTCGTATAGCTGTTGGTTAATCGGTAGGCGCCCTACATCCGTCTATGACGGATGGCATGCGTGTACGCGTCTGGACGCGCGCATCATCGGATTCCCAGAAATACACGTTCCTTGGCCTTGGAGACTTACATTATCGCTGTGCGGGGATTGGTTGTTGAAGCGCGGGCATCCAGTATAGATGGCATGGCCATAAACACCGAGGTTGGACAATTAACGGTTTGAAAGCCGTAAAAATATGTTGTCTGCACCCGCCATAGGTTAGTGGCAAGCAGACGTCTAGGACGGATGATATGGATGTGCTACAAATTCCACATCTCCAACTAGAGGATAGCCCGACTTCATGGGGGTTGCCATGACGATTCTCAGGACGCCACTTTTAAAAAAATTTACCGAGAAACATCATGACAGCACCAATTAAGTCCGTTTATCATCAATTAGGAGATAGCAGCGCAAATGTGTATTTCTATACACGATTAGCTAGCAATGCTGGTTGATGGTTACAAAGCTGTGTTTCGTGACTTTTCGGGTACACACCTGAACCTCTATGGTATATAATCAATATCTACTGATAATTCGTTTACCACTAATTGCGCTACAGCCCATATCCAGCATAAAATCTGGCCTGAGCATTTGCTACATTCCCATAGGTACACATACACTTGCGAGTTTGCCTTGATACCAACTTGAAATCGTCTGAATGGCATTTAAATCCGGTATTCATTGCACCATATGCATTCCTGATTAATGATGAATGAAAGCTGTGTTTCACCTATTTTGTTTGTGCGGTGATTCAGATAACGAAAGGAATCAGCGATGCCTGTTTAACTAGTTTTCGATCAGGCATAAATAAATATAGAGAACTGTCGAATTAGTCAATAATTATAATAATGGCATTCAGCATTAAAATGTACACCAAACAAAAGTAATACAAGAAATTAAACCATCGAAGTAGACGCAATCGCTCGATGAAGCCGTTGAAAGGCCTCGTCCATAACGTGCGATTCAAGCAGGCAGCGCCATTATCCTTGGTGTGCGCAGGTGTGTTGTAGGTCGTGCACACGTAGAGTAATGACGACTAGAACAACTCAACCCGACTTCTCTTTTGCTAAAGAGAAAGGACAACGCGCTGTCGTTTTTTTGTGCGGCCATCTCCTACAAGAGGATAAACCGGTGCCATGGTTGTTAATACGAAGACCCTTGGGAATTTGTCCAGCTGGCAGCCTCCAAGAGTCGTCTGAAGAGGCGGTGTCAGTGGCCGAGCTACATCACCCAACAGAGGGGTGGGGAACTCGGACGACCGTTGTAACAGCCAGTTTCAACCACCAGCCGTTAGTCTCGCGGTCGCCACATTACCGGCATGCGCCGCTAAGCTGGTTGGCTGCTGTCGCGTGATTGTGTGTGAACATGGACCATTATTCGATGACCAATAAGAAGGCGATATTGAATAGGTTAGCTGGTGGCGTTGGTCTGTCTGCCCGTTTACTTGGAGCGAATAGCTGTCAGAACCCGATGCAGTGATGAAAAAGGCAACTGCAGCGAGAGATGAGTCAGTACGCGCGACCATAACCACGCAGAATCGACAATTGATGTCGAGAGAACAGGGGTAAAAACAATGGCCATAAGTAGATGTCGGTATGAGCTCCACTGGGCGATGATTGGTTGAGTACGCACGTGGAGCGTCTATGCCGAGGTGGGCATGCCTAGGCACACAACCCCATGAATATCACGTCACCCGCTTCTGATTCTCCGAGTCCGCTAGCGTAGGCGCTGTAAAACCACCACCAATTGAACTTAATTCAATTCAGGACCTATAAAATAGTCATAAAACGCATCATAGTACATATAGCCCGAAATAAAAATTTGATTGGCTTTAAGGAAATGAATTTAACGGAATTAAGGACAGTAAATGAACAAGGTCGAGTAATCGAGGTGGGATGATATATATTCACTTGAAAAGGCTGGACTATCTAATTCGAAAGGTTCGGCGCACGTAAGAGCGAGCTACTTCACTTCAAAGTAGAAATAACCTATTGAAATCGTTTATAATTTGTAGATACTCGTGACTAAATGAGTCAGCTTTTTTTATTACGATGCCATAATTACCAGCGATAATTTTAGCTGTTATTATTAAGCCAAGCTTCAGATATGTCGTAGCATTATAATAAGTCAGAAAAGCACTAGCCTCCCTCAAATCAAATAACCAGTAATTTAATGGGCCAGTTATAAATTCAGGACATAGGTCTATGACCTACATCTGATGTTATCAGGTTAAGTGGGAAATTAATCATCTGTCGGACACAAATCTTCAGCGTCGAGTTTCTTGAAATAACATATGCACGGCTATTTACAATGCATGCAATTCAACAAATGGGGATACCTCCTGCTAATACGAGGAGCCGGCTTCCTGGCTGTTTGCATGAAGATTCTTCGGAATATTCTACCACATGAAGAGGTGGAAGTTGCCGCTGCATCATTCAATGTCTTACAAAATGAGGAGGGCATGCGTGGATCTCGGACTGGCTTTATTCAATAATAATAATAATTGAAGTGGCTTTATTGAGGTCACGAGGACCAAAACTTTCAGCAGTAAAAATAGGCAATATGACAAGTATTAGATGTGAAAATTTTCTTTTAGTTCCTGTTTCACCTGCTCTGGTGATAATAAAAATCGGGACAAATAGGGAATGACCGAATTGCGATATGCCGCTGTTCTTGTTGGTATTGAACGGTATAGTCTACGCATTGGTCGAAGAGATTTACATTCAGATAAACTGGGATAGAGGGGATGGGAGGGGTCACTTAAAATACGAGCAGCGATTAGTGAACAGTTATTGAAGTGGCGTTGAACAATGATTTCTTGAATAGAGAGAATGGGCAGACCACTAGAAAACTAGATTATTTTAAAAAGTCTATGAAGGATTGAAAAGTCAGAACATCTGAGACGGCTTCCAACACGCGGTCACCTATTGGCTGGATTAAAGGTGCATTCCGCTAAGCCCAGGACATACCTCGTACGACAAGTTGGGGATGAATTGCTTTTGTTTATTAGAAGAGATGTAAATCCACACACGGGCGAAATTCAGTACAAATCTAAAATTATTTTTTATTTATTTTCCGCGTAACGGGATGGACTCGCAGGGCGCCGTACATTTAAAATTTCTAAATTAATTCAAATTGGGGCACAACGTGGCTTCACGAATAAGGCATTCGGAGATGGATCTGCAAATTAAAAAACCTCAGTACTGGTTTGCACATTTAATTTTCGGTCATTAGAATATCATTTACAGACCCTCATATAGCCCCTTGACTTCGTCTTATTCGCCGTCGAAGCTCAATGTAGCCAATGCCCTATGTTCATGTTTATGAGTTGCCACATACTCGCATGCAGTAATTTCATGAAATCATCTATACAGTAATCGCTCGTTTGGTTTAGTGGCCTTTAGGTAAATTAACTGTTGTACAACAAGAACTTCTATCTAAGTCTCTGTATTCCCTGAACTCTTGGACGTCAAATTACCGCATTATGGTCAACTGTGGACTAATTGTATGAGGAAAAAATGTAAAGCAAGCACAATGATTTGATTAAACATTTCGAAAATGTTTTCGAATCCGATATTTTACGCATTTCGCCAATGAAAATGGGGGTCGACCTCTTTTTTATCCCCCATTTCGGTAATAATTACTATCCGGCCCCTCAATAGTTCGACAACTAACTCTTTCTCGTGACACAGGACGATCACACCCACCTCCAGCTGCATCCCTTTCAATTCGACCTGACTGCAGCGACGTTCTCCCTACACATGCATCAGACTCTCCTATTTCCCTCCAAAGCCTCCTGCGTGTACTCATTCTTGCACATTCATTATGCTCGCATTTCCAGCGTCCCTTTCTTCTTATTTACCAAAGTTATCCGTACACAAAACCTCCAGCGAAGGCATGACTTTCCTTATGCCAGAGTCCTTCCAATTGAAAGGAGTAAAAGACGCAAACAAAACAAATAAGTTGAGTGACGTACGTTGGCGTAGCAACGTATCTATTAGATTAACGTTGCCAAGTTGCAAAGATCAAATGGGCACGCCTTTATGCTGAGTGAAACCAACTCAATTTCCCTATCACATAGTTATCACAAGATTAATTGCCTGATGGAATGTTTAACTAAAATCCCGGAATTATTGGCTGTTGTGCTGACTGAGCGATTCCTTCTTTAAAATAAATTAATTTTCATGGATAGTCTTTCATATACCGACTAGGGACGCTGATCGCAGTAACACGATCATTCAACACAGGCGTCTAATCAACCCATCTTACATATTTCGATTTTAAAATCACGGCAAGTCTTTTAAATGCATGGCAGTATAAATCTGTGGTATTTTATGAGAGTTTGGATTCATGGGTGGCTGTGGGGACGCCTCACCTGTAAAACGATTTCCACGAAACTTCATGACAGAATCCGTGAAGTCGGTTTATCCTCAACTGTCTCTTTCGAAACAATATTTTGACATTGCTATTGATATCTTTTTCGGTTTATGAAATACAAGCATCATAAATACTTCGTAGATCACCTCAAGGGATTTTTTATTCAGGTCCGTTTCAAGAATCTCAGTGGTTGAAACGTCTACCAGATCTTAGTGTTTTGAGACAGAAATACCATTCTTTGACAGGTAACGGATCTTTGAAATTAGCTATTGACAACGCAGAACTAACGTCCGTCCATGTTCACCTGTCTGCTGTTCGTTTTAGGGTCTAAGGGCAATATTGGGCCGTTTACGGTGTTCTTCATCGTCCTCGCCAACAATGGCCAAATATCTAGAGCAACTTGCAACGACGCCTCGCGCCATTCACAAACGTGTGTTGATGACCAAGAGTATTGAATTATTGACATAATGGTCGGTTCTTAAACAAATCACCACCCGCCCATCAATCCACCGTGGTGAAATATTGCTGTCTAATTAGTCAGGGAAAGTCTCTCCGGGAATCTTTAGCGATCTCACGTAATGGGTTCCCCTTAATCAATGGTACTTCAAATACCCAGTTGATGTTAATGACCTAAAACAGTTATGGGTACGACACGTGTCCTTGGAATGCTTTTATTACTTCGGTCAAACGCTATGAATGCCTTATGCGCCTACCTATGATTCTAAATTCAGATAGAAAAACAACCAAAGTGTGTCGAATTTGGTAACGAGGAAAATAGATAGTTAAATTAAAAATAGAAAGGTCCGTTACTTCGGCAAATATGTTTACGGTTAAGATTAATTTTCCTTTCTGGCATATGGTTACTCCCATTCATTACTTCCCGAATACGAGAAGTTGCTTGGATTACCAAGATTCCCTTCAATCGAATTGCTACTTAAATCAAGTAAGCAGCAACAACAACAATATCGATATCTGTTATTCGATATACCTTCTTTCATGTGCATGATTCTTACTTCTTATTAAACGACACGCCCCCTAAAAGAATTCCACCTCATCTTTCGTCTTTAATTGTTAAAATAAACATCGCACAGACGCACACACAATCAGAAGTTCTGAGCTCATGGCAGTAATAGTTGTTGTCGTTGCTGTTGTACTAGTAGTAGTAGTAGTAGTAATAGTAGTAGAAGAAGAAGAAGTAGTAGTAGTAGTAGATGTAGTAATAGTAGTATATGTATATGTATTAGTAGTAGTAGTAGTAGTATTGAAACAACAGAGGAAATCTAAATAGTATATACTCAGGGAAAAAGAGGCAGGGACGACATTGCATATGTGAATTTAGTGCTGAAGAGTAGCCGAATTGGTGTAATTATAATAATCGGTGTGATTGCAGACTTGGGGAGTAGATTATGGGGGTCAATCGCGCTGAATGGGACAACAGGATGAACGGGACGCGATTGGGTTTCGACTATTCTGCAAACGCGGTGATGACCTCTCGACCGGAGCCGCGGATGAGGATGACCCGGCGAAGGCCGTCGGTCAGCGTCTCCACGTACTCCATGTAGTAGGATTCGGAGTCTGGGGAACGCGGGAGGGCAGGCAAGTTGATGATGACAGCCGCGGCATCTGCTGATCGTTCCACGATCAACTCGTTGAGGCGTTTAGCGCTGTGCAGACGGCGTGGCGAGTATCTGTTGTCGAGGTAAAACAAACCGCGATTAGCCAGCTCCACTGTTTTCCAACAATGTTTGAACAACGTGGCTTCAATTGGATTCGCTAGGGCCGAAGCAGAATCAATAATGTATTAACGCAGCCAAAAGAATTCAAAAGTAAAACGGATGCTCGGATTATGTACTATACACAGAAGGTGATTGGCAGCTTGCAACAGTCGTAGCGCTTTATTTAAGCATTACATACTTTCCGTAGTCGGTAGACAACCTCCAGAGTAATTGTGCGGTTATATAATTGTCGGAATGTCCCTGAGACAAAACGCATAAGGAAACAAAGCCTCTCCGTTTCCTGATGTTGTTTCTGTAGTCCTGTGTAAATCTGGCGACTTTCTTTAGCAGAGTTGTATTGCGAAGGTTTAACACAGAATCCACGAAGACGTAGGAGCAATCGCGGAGTCTGAGTCATTCGCGTGGCTCGCCACGTAGAGGCTGAACAAAGGACGCCCAGGGGTTTCGAGATTCGTTGAGAAAGAGTCGCGAAAAACGTAACTAGCTGAGGAAGAGCAATTATTGAAGCTTACGTCTTAGTGGGGGCGTCTTGTTGGGTGCTATCGGTAGGGAGATCAGCTGTCGGCGATGCGTCTGCGACATTTACAGACGAGTCTCCGGTGGTACTTGTGGACGCAGCAGCAGCAGCAGCGGCGGCAGCGGCGATTGTCGCGGTCTTGACGTGCTCAGCAGAGTAGGTGAATTCATTCAGTCGTTGATTAGAAGCAGAGGAATCGCTCTTATCATCGTCGTCATTAAATCTGACGCTGAATGACGGCTGTTTGGGGCCATCGGTTCCAGCATTGACACCATCTTCGTGTTCGATTTCATCGGAATCGTCAGCTTCGGCAATGGCTGTGGTGGATTTCCTCTTGACAAGTGTTTGAATCTGCACACGACTGTCGGTCAATTTAGACTAAAAATGCATCAGGGGACGGGGATCAAGGGTAATTTCCAGAATGTTCTAAGCAAACAGTAGCGAGGCTGTGATTTATTAACTCACATCCTTGCGGCTAATGATCGGTGAATCACTAGTAGCCGGTCCACTTATGAAGGCCTTAAATATTGAGGTTTTCTTTGACCGCTGTGGAGGGATTCCGTCGCATTCGAGGGAGACGGTGGAACTGCGTGCGCCGTCGTAGTGTTCGTCTAGCACCGTCTGCATGTCCTTTTTAGTTGCCACCGTCTCCATGTTGAGCTCTCGGAGCAATTCACGCCTCTGGTCGGCCACAACTGTGCGTTGCGCCGCGTAGGCGGAGATATCCGTGCTCGACTAAAAACAGGAGCAAAAAATCGCTTTGTCAAAGTAGGGAATTATAATGCACCACGAACGAACGAACAAACAAACAGCGAGACACCGGCACGACGCGCACGATTGCCTGTCGGCTTTTTGAATGCAATCGGATGCCAAAATAGAGAAAACGCAGATGCTAGTTAGATGAAATAATGTATTTTCACGACGTGCAAATAGAGGATTTCTTGTTGTGGAGAAGGTCTTAAAGAGAAGTTTCCGTCAATTGCAGGACTTAGAGGATGGTTGATAATACAATACACAAGTCATTAATTCCAGAAAATATTTTTGCTAAGCGCCTAAATTCGGCAATTTTACAGAAATAAAACAAAAGAGGCACAAAAGAGCCGACATGACGCGTGGATAAGGAAAAGCGGACTTTTAGGTTGACTAATTGTCACATGTCTGCGAAATCCTGTAAAGTCGCAGAATGGAATTGATCCTGCTGGCGACCCTGCAATCACGATCCAGGCATGAGGCAGCGAGTATAGGTTAAGAATTGATTTGAGACCAATATGCCCCCACCTGATTGATTCTACGCGTAATTTCTACCAAGCTCAATATTAAAATCCTTGGGTCTTATTCCCAACTGACGGTTCTCTTCGGGGGTGACCACTCTGATGTGCTTTTCGGGAAACTCAATCGTCTCTGTTCCTCATTTCGGCGTTTTAGCCGCATTCCAAGGCTTTCGTGGGTGCATTTGTCGTTCACCTCCACTTGCAAGTGGATTATCTATACACTCAATTCAAGACGCAACAATTCATCACGATTTTATCATCGCTTTGTGTATTGACGTTACCGTTAGTCTAGTCTGGTCAATATGAATCGCCTCGACAAACGCGAAGGTTATTCTCCCCGTTTAATCTCCCCAACAACGGCGACATAAAACAATTAGGTAATTCCATATTTGTGGCCATTATATTATTTTCGACGGCAAACCAAGGAACCCAATATGCGCGCTTACCATTTCGACAATCTCGACCTCCGCGGAGATACGCAGGTCGTAGATGAATCGGGTCATGACATTCTTGAGAAGGCCCTGGGTATCGGGCTCCCCGGTGACCACAAAGACTCGCAGACGACACTTCGACCAGACACGGTTTCGAAGCAGTAGGTAGGCCGTGAGCAGGAGAATGCCGCCGTCGTGTACGATGAACCAGAGGTCAACATTCCCGGTCAACTGACTGTCCTTCGACTTCGGGAAGGCCTCAATAAAGCGCGGCATGAGGACGGCCAGGTTACAGGCTTGAGCGGTCCTCAGGATAGCTAGAAGATGAGCGTATCAACAGTCTTTGAAAATGTCATTGGAATTAACCGGGGTCTCAAATGGGATGCATGAAGCGCCTGTGGGTGTGCTGCCTTTTGGAGTGGGGCCTCTTATGCCACCCCTGAACACCTCGGTGAACTGCTTGACAGGCGGGCTAAACAAGATGCGGCATCCGAAAAGTCAAACGTTCCCCAGATAACGTGAAGGCAGTTCATTTGGGATGGAGCGGAGCAGTAGGTCTAACACGAGATTCCGGTGTCAACGTGCCTGCTGTCTGGAAGGTCAAGCGATGTAGGTCAAACACCCTTTGAAAAAGCCATTTGACATTGCGTCCAATGGCCTTTCATCAATTACTTGCCCGTGTGCTTTGATTATAAACTTTCGTATTTCACAGCTACAGCTAAAGGAGACTCACTCAAATTGATCAGTGAAGTATTTAGTTAGAAATCATGTTTATCAGAAAAGATAGAAAAACGTTCACAGCGTCCATAAAACGGATTTTAAATTGGCATCATTAATTAATTACTAATTTAAGGAGTCTCGGTAGGCCACGTCATATAAATAACTTCCTTCAATCCAAGAAGTGGTGGAGGTAAATAAGGATCCCTAATTGAAGGGCTCAAATCAAACCGCCCCCGACAGGTCTGGTTTATTTCAATTAAAAGTTTAAAAATTTTATCTTTGGGGTTCTCCAAAATAATGAAAAATGAGAGTGTAGTGGGGGGTTTGATTTTTTGGTGGAGAAATGATTATATCTTACCAACTCAAAAACACAATATAATGGTCAAAATACGCCCGATGGAACTCTCAATTTTTCGAAATCGAACGTCAATTTTATAGACACCAATTATGACGATGAGAAATACCACGCCTTATGAACAGGCCTTCCTTCAATGGGTTTTATTTGGCTTTCTTGCAAATTTACCGCGTTCTGACTTCGTGTTAACTTATTAAGAATGTCCATCGTCGGCAGATAAACATATGCCCCAAAATTTAAAAAAATGAAACTCAAAGACTGCAGAAATAAATCAAACGATGACTCTGTTGCAAATGCTCGTCTCCTGTTCTACATTTAATGGCCAATCATGTTTCTATGTTAATGCTGAAAGTGTTGCCTTCGTGACCTTAATAAAGTAAATATAATTCTTCAACAAAATAATATTCTCGCAGAATCCTTCTGGATTTTTAAAACCACATTCGGCGAACTTACAACTAAGTGTTTAAAATTTTGAAATCGTCATACGGACGATGCATTTTTTATCGTCTCTGCCTCGTTTTCAATGCATAAACTTCCCATCCCCGTTATCCTCGTTTTATTTACTAAATGCTGAAAGTTTTAGTTCGCCCAGTAAAATAAGTAACAAACAATCAAAAGTGAGTGGTGCAGCCTCTCTATCTGAGGAGATAATCTGATTCGCCATAAAGGACAATCACGAAAGAGCAGTATATATCAAATTCCTATCTAGCGATGACATTTACACCACAGCCGATGTAACTAAAATCGTTCGGCCAACCGTGTAAACAAAAATCGATTAACGCGTACATAATTCCTACCTCCCACTAGTGTCTAGGTCTATCAATCGAGCACTTGATGTTCTTTGGGGAAAGCGTTTCAGCAATATGTATTTTATGAAGTAGCAGCAGCAGCAGTAGAAGTACAGCTTCCATAGAGTTCAAGTTTCCTTTTCGAATCCAATTTAAATACTCATTTTGAATGGCAAATTATCATCGATTCACTGATATGATGCCAATGTCCCCCGTGCGCACGCCTACAAACATCGATTCGTTTGGTGATAAGAATCGAATCGGATGCCTTTGCTGAAAATATCTGCTTCTCACACGAGACTAACTTCCATTTCAATGGGTAAATGGACGAAATTGCATTGGAAAACCCAGGGCAATATGTTTAGAAGCCTTTTAAATTTTCTCGTGTTAGCGTTCGGGGCACATATTGGCACATATATAAGATTTCAGCAAAGGAATGGACATTTATAAGTGTGTACCTTAATTATCATCGTAACTTGTACACCCAGTGTCAATTCAAAATGGATGGGTAAAAAAGGCCAACTTGGAAGACTCTGTATATTTAGAGATGATACCGAAAACCCAGTCGTGCAGATCCGACGACAACGAGACCCACAACTAGAAGTAAAACCTATAATCATAGGATAATTAGCCACTTGTTTTGAAACCCATCAAATGTGGCTATAACGAACAAAACAACGCAATGCGCAACGTTACGTCTGCCACGAATGACGCCAGACACTCGCGGTACTGTGACAGCCTCATCTTTGGCACGCGTAAGGGATATGGCTCTTCAATGGCCACCATAGTGTGTTTGCCAAACCATTCATAATTCGTAATTACGATGCCAGGGGGTATGCGTCGAATGACCACCAACTGAGGAAAGACCGAATGGTGGTGGTACATGAAATCCACAAGGTCGTCAGTCTCTGGAATTGCAGCAAAAAGACCAGTCACTTCCCGACCCACTGCCACGGCTTGTTGCCTGAATTAAGAAACCCGGCGATTCTGTGTGCTCTTGGCATCACAGCTTGCAATTAGTAACGCGCTTGAGAATCTGTAGCAAGCCTTCAACAACAGCCAACAGGGAGGAGCGGTGAAATGTTGAAAATGGCCACTAAATAGCCTCTCATTAATTAATTAAGAAACTCACATGCAAATTGAAGCACCCTGGCATTGTTGGTTTCTATGTTCTTGCGCCAATCCTCCGGGTATGACAGCAGAATGGTGTTGTGACGGAAATTTCCCAGACCAGCACACTGAGCACTGAAAAAATGTGACCGACAAGACACATTAGGTTGGAGCAAATAGGACGGGCGATAAATCAAAATTCTGTTTTAAACATTAGTTTCGCGCGGGTCTTTTAAATAAAGCCACACCACCTAATCCACCAATAGGGAGAGTATAATCTGCATTAAAATAAACACACGGTGGTTTGACATTAATTTATAATCATTAAAATTAACCGGTTGTAGTAAAACTCGACATTCATTCAAGCCTGTCGGTCGTAAATGCTTAAAAGTGCACAAAAATGGAACATGGCTGTACTGGGATGTCCAGGCGCAGAAATGATTTGGCAAAGGCAGTCACGAACGAAAAATAGTTATCTTTCAATAATGGAGGCCATAAAAGGCCTTCGTGGGAACCAATCGCACACTGAAAGGTGTGGTTGCCCGATGGTGCAATGACCCTGAGTTCGAATCCCACGTAAGACCAACAGTAATCCAGCGAATTCTGTGCTGGGTTGCGGAAACCGACTATCTATCTGGAATTGAAACCGCCTGCGGTCTACGTGTGGCTCCTAGGTAGGCAAAATGTCGGCTGATAAATCAGCCAATTCTAACTCTTCCAGTGGAACCGGAGGCCATCTGTAAAATATCTCCAAGAACCGTCGTGAAAAAAAACGCGAATTCGGAGTATTCACACGAAAAAACGACAATCGTAACTATGCATCGTTCAAATCTGCCAATAACGCATTACGAATGCAAACCTAAGCAGTCAGTTTAAGAGTTCCGTGAGACAAGAAGCACTTTCTGTGAGGACTGCGTGGAACAAATGCTTCTATTGAATTCCTAAAACTCCAGATATGGATTAGCAAGTGGGACGAATACTAGGGTTCTAGGGAAAGAATACTTAAATAACTTTAGCCACTCCAAAATCAAACAACAGCATGGACTTAGGCACCACACTCAAGGTAAAATTGTTTTTTTTTGTATTAGGGAAGGTTCAGCATTTCCATACGTGGCCGCTCCTTCTGAAGATTTCTTACGGTAATAGAGCGAACTTGAAGAGTTTTGAATATTATTCATTTTGCTCAAATGTTTAGAAGCGTAAATAATAGTGAAGAAACGTTCAACGTAATTCCACATTAATTCATTGAAATCTTTAAACTAGGAAATTGTTTAAAAAAGGCCGCAGTTACAGCTCAGACAAGCCAATGATGGTTTAAATAATTTGGTAGATGAACCCAGATCAGAATAATAAAAAGTTTATCAATAGCGAAGTGGTCATTAGTATGATCGGGAACAAAATCAAGCATTAAAGTTAGTAGCCACGAAGTTTGGAATTGATCAGAGCGCTGCTACGCATCCTATTAAATGGCACGGTAGAAAAGATGGAAAAACCCTTTTTGTAAAAGAACGACGAGATTTCGGATAATCCTCCATAATTACCGTATAAAAACAGTCCGAAATGCAATCACACGTAAAGCCCATGGCATTTATTGTTGAAAGTGGTGCTTCGACTTCAAGTGTGCTTTTATAGGGTGATTGCAACAACGTTGATTCTCGTCTACATGCTTTCAAAACACAGGACCCTTTTCTGATTTGTTTCGCATTTACACCGCATACCACTAGCAACTAATCGGCGACTGTTTGTTACTGTAAATTTAACTATATCGCTCGAATTGAATATTCAGAGACAAACGGTCAATTTGTGAAGTAAATTATATCCGAAGGAGTTGGATCCCATGCAATCGAAAGTAAAGAGCTCATCCAATTAATCGGGGAAAACCACTCTTGGATTTGAAGTAGGGGGTTTTAAGGTAGAATGAGTGCAGCGTTAAATTCGGCATGTTCGAATAACCCCTTTATCCTATCCGTCACACAGTTAAACGATGTCCCTCCCAAACAATTCATGTCCTCATTCAACCGGCATGCGACCAAACTCTACAAAAATGATGCTGACTTTTTTATCGGGTTAGATTAAGTGACTAGAAAGTAACACGAACCTAAAATGTTTTTAAAAGCCACTTTGCAACTACAGAATTCGCCTCTGTTACTTTTGTAAATTATTCGGGAGTCTCAGAAGACGCAATAACAAGTTGGCCAATCAAATGTTTTTATTAATTCCCAAGATGTCTAATGTAGCTAAACGTCAGTGGGAAGACGCTAACACGCAAAACGTTTGTTTAATCGTAGAAAACATTGTAATCCTACATTCAAATCAATTTAAACATAAATTTAAATACTTATGTAAGTAGACCCCATCTTCCAATAATATAAACCCCTACCGCCAGGGTTAAAGATTTTGCGGAACATCTCGTCAGACGACTAGTTTCACTGAACTGTTTCTCCAAATGAAGAACGCCAAACAGCATCGTGATTTGTTTGAGGACGCCCGATGGTAATTAATTTCAGAAGTGTCTATCTTTGAAAACGTTTCTAGATAAACAACCCGAGCAAAGTGCCCAAGGTTTTTGTAAGATGCACGACGTTGGAAAATCTAGTTTTCCTAACCTTAAGACAGTATTTCTTTCCTACTAGAGGATAAAACGGCTACGTGGAGGTTGGCGTGGAGATTCTTTGGAAAATTGGGCCACTGCATCATTCAACACTTAAAGAACACGGAGGCCATACGTGTGGAGCTGAAGGTTGTTAAATTCGGGTGATGTATCGGCCAATCTCCGCCACCCAGTCTCAAAGGGACCGGATACCGGGTGCCCGTTGAAGGGGAATGGTTATTTCCAGTTATAGCAAACGAACTTACATATTCTTCATGCCTTCACCAACCGATTCGGCGACAAGGACACTTGCCAGTCCCTTCACGCGGCATTTGAGAAGCTGTTCGTCAAGCTGGCTCTTCACGATTGCAACGTCGTCCTTGCGCTTATAGATGTCTCCCTCCAGAATCGACGTAACAAGCGTGAGACCTTAAAGGAATACAAAACAATCCATATCGGTTCATAAATCCAGCGTATTATGCACAAAATCACTGCAAATCCCTATCTTGGTAAAAAATCTAATTTATTTGTTAAGCCTTCCGACAAAGCAACAAAAGCGAAGGCCACGACAACAATAAGATTAATTATGCTTTTTGAATCCATCTTAGCCGCTGTTAAATATTAATATAAAATGGATACAAACTGACAATTATTAAACTTAAATGGGAAGAGAAGTCGTTGTTGATTGTGTCGTTGTTGCAAAAAAAACTGAGATTAGTCATTCAGGTCTTCACATAGTGAATGCAACTGCAATCGATCGATTAAGGAGATAAAGGATTTTATGTCTTACAATAAAGCGCTAACCCACAACACTAATTCACTTCAAGCTCCAGCATCGAGCTGGCAAGCTTAATGAACTTCGCAGTCGCTATCCTGCAAAACCATCATTCCCGCGATTAAGTCGTAAAATGTACGCTTGATTCTAAAAAAAGTATCGATTTTCTTCGACCAATGCAAAGGCAACACCATTCAATACCAACAAGAACGGCGGCATATCGAAATTCGTTCATTCCTTATTTCACCCAAACAGGTCCGCAGAAACTCGATACAGCGCTTGCCATTCTTATTATTATTATTATTCTAGGTTATGTGACTTGGAGTTGCTCCTTTCGTAGACGAATTCCTGGGAGGTTCGGCGCAACGATCGCCTGTGCCCCGAAGAGTGCGAATCGGCGTTTTTTGCTCTTAACCCCTGCAGGGACAAAAACAACGAAAGACAGTTCACAAAAAGTAGTGTCACCGCTTCCATGCGCCCGAATGGTTAAAGATTCAACAGCAAAGACTAATTACAGAAAATGAAACACCAGTTGTGGCTAGTAAAGAGAGTTCGTGTCCCAGTACGATGATGTACTGATTAAAGGGAAGACGTTTCGTTGAGCGGATATTGTAAATTAATTGGGAATTCGGTTCCTAATGATCACCGATGCTTATCCAGAGTGAAACAATGTTTGGAGCTAAAAGTCAAATAATAAAACGAGCTACATGATGTCCGTTAATGCAACAATAAAGTAGCCCCGTTCACCCATATGGCTGAAACAAACCGAAGCGCAAGAACATTGGCAAAAACCGATATGTATGCATATAAATTCGCTGTGTTCAACATACGGATGTAGATAACGTCTTAGGTGAGTAATGTTGTCTCTGTTTCGCAGTTCGCCGTGTCTTGCGACGTGCTGTGAGCTGAGTTACGAGGGGCTTGGCGGCATGCTGTTTCCTCCGATGTTTTGATCTTTTCACCCTCGGTAGGCTTTTAAAAACTATCTATTTTTTCTGGAGGACTATTTATGCACTCAATCAAAGACACCAATGGTGGTTGGCATTTCATAGTGCATTCTGACCCCACTTATCGAGCATTAGGTAACCCCCCATTCCCTGCCACTCTATTATAGTACGTTCTTCTTACACATTAAACTCAGTCATATTTCGTGAAATCGTGTTAAGTTTTTTCTGGATCGTCATCATCGTTGGAAAATAAAATGTCCACAACATTTCAAAATGGAAAATTAGACAGCAGAAACAATGAAGGTATGGGTCGTTTGCAATTGCATGTCTCGTGTATCAGTTTGGCGACCTCTTTTCCATTGAAACCGACGACCCCACGCAAAACAAAATGGAGCAAAGTGAAATCGTTTGATGCTCTCCCATCACCAAACCCCCCATCCGACGCTTACCCTTTCCAGCCTTAAGTTGGCGGACGAAGTGGAGAAGATTGCTCTCTCCCACGGTGAGGTCATTGTAGACGGGCATGTAGACGAGGAGTTGAGGCCGCCAGTTTTTCGTGTGGATGGGCTTCGAGCCAAGTGCGAGGATGGCCCGCGTCGCTGTGGTGAACTGCAGTCCACGCGTTGCATCGCCCCATTCCTTCGAGGCCCTGTGATAGGTGGAAAGACGAGGCACTTCAAACCACAAGGCTCTTATTCTCCCCCGAAATGAATCACGCCAGTCTGATGGCGAGCGATCCAGCGGCCGTGCCACGTGGAAACAACGGTTCTCGATTCATCACTGAAGTTAAGCTACGATGAGCCGGGTTAGTAACTACATGGGTTACCGACTAATCAACTGTTCAATGTTCCCCATATTCTTCATGACTAAAGAAGACGGCTAATCCTCTTGTAGGATATTTTAATTTTAATTTGGGCGTATCGGAAGATTATTTCGCTTGAAACCTAAGAAGCCTTACAATGTTCAGTTGGTTCAATAATTGAAGTCGAAAGATCATCGATAACGTCGATAATTAGTATATTTATCAAAAAACAGAAAGAAAATCAGTAAGCCTACCCGTGGGAAGCATTATCAATAAATAATTTATTAGACCCTCTGATTACGATGTGCGTTAAGTTTGAATTCTAAAAAAAATCGATCGTCAAAACTATCCTTAATCAGACGTTCGGTCAGATTCCAGAGTCATGTCAATAAAGTATTCATATCGACTGATCAGAAAACTACCTTGTAAATCAATTCTAACCGATGATTCTTTTATTTTCAATAGTTGAGACCGCAAATTCTCGATTAATTTGTAAATACATGATTCATACCATTAAGGGATGGATAAATATACAGCATCCTGTATGCACATAAACAAAGATAATTAAAGCAGATATTAATATGTTGAAAATGTTTTTCTAATTAATTAGCCGCGAAATTTGACGAGTATCTTTCGCGATCTTGGTGTGGCACTTAATACTTTTGATTGGCCAAATGATTCATTTACCACAACCCCATTCCAGCGGAATTCAACGCGTCGAAAAATGGTTTTTTTTTGCCCGAACAAGCCGAGTTCTAACACTTCCCAAACGTCAGCGGGCATGTGATTGGATGCGAACGAAATTGACACGTGGGGCACTGTGGCCTATTTTTGGACTTACCCCTTGTATTCGATGTACTTGTAGATGCTGCTCGCTATGGCCATAGCAGCCAGGGCGTAGTACCAGCTCGAGATAAACATCAGGATAAGGCACAAAAAGACTCCAATGCAACTCAGAAACCTGAAAAACCAAGGAAACTGAAAGGCTGGGAAGCAAATGAGATATTTTTCAATTTGCAAAGCCATTTTTCGGGATTTTTTAGCACTAATTTTTGTGTCAGCATATTTTGAATATTAATGCTACGCCAATATCATAGACCAATAGGTCCATTCTACTGAGTCGATGATTTGGTGAAGTGCGCGTTTAATACCCGAGAGTGTAAAGGCGGTTTGGGTGATTTAGTCTGATTTTAATTAACGC
The DNA here is from genome assembly GCA_028672205.1 of Proteocephalus fallax. NCBI lineage: Eukaryota > Metazoa > Platyhelminthes > Cestoda > Proteocephalidea > Proteocephalidae > Proteocephalus > Proteocephalus fallax. Next base: position 149,266 of record JAPUBX010001845.1, on the reverse strand, counting down.
AATCAGCCGGTAAAATCCAAGGGTACAATGTTGACTTGTGAAAATAGGAATATAGCGATCGAATCGAGAGAACTAATCATTGTCTGTATGCACATTAAAACATGGTCAAAAAACGACTCGATTCCGCCACTCGATTCACGCGCGAATCGAAGACGAGCCTGTTTGAAAATGGATGTTTTAACATTTCGAAATCGTCTCGGGTAGAGGTTGGCTTTTAGAACTGTCTGCATAAACGTGTCAAATCCGTCCGAAACGAGGTCATTACGCATCAAATTATTCAACCACCGGTGCCTGCGACGAATGTGCAAGACAGAAAGACGCGAACAGCTCTCCAACGCTGCCTCGACACCGATAAGCTACCCTCCCTTCTACGACGCAATCGACTGCTGTGGTGGGTTGGCATTTAACTCCGACAAGACACTGGGCTTTCAAACCGTCCTCTTTCGTCGTCATTCTGATACCGTGAATAGGGACCGTTAGAGTGAATACAGACCCGTCGTTTGTCTACAGTATGCGTAACTGGAAGAAGACTAGGCCTCAATCTGCTCTTAACTGGGCCTGGATAACCGCAGATCACTGGAGCAAATAATTGTGCCGACCGCAAAAAAGACGCTTACCAATGGTGATATCGAAAGCGTGGGCGCCAACTGGGTTCTTTGAGAAATCCGTTCAAGGCCGTGGCGAGGTTTACAAATCCATAACACAACAAGAAGAACCTAAAACAGGGATCAAGGAGATCTTTCACATGGCGGTTGAAGTTGTGACCAGTCTAACCCTGATACCAAGCTTGTTCAATAACATGATTGGCGTTTAGTATCTAAAGCTCCAAAGCAACAAAAAGCGAACGTTATGCATTTTTTTAGAGAACGACAAGCGCAAGCAATTGATGTCATGTGTGTGACACACGATGTCAACGAGAGGTTTATTTCAATTCACACGCGAAGCATGTAGTTTAAAAACGGAAATATAGCCACCTATCTAATTTCTAAAAATGTTTTGTTTGTATTTGCACTTAAGTTTTCTATACAATTCAAACCGAGTAACATGGGGCACGCAGTTGGACAACTCACAAATCCGAGATTCCAATCTACCAATCATCAAATCCTGTGGTTCGCGTGCCAAAATTAATTGTTTCACAATCCTCAAATGCCCGATTTCGGCGCGTTCATACTAAAAATACCATACTGCCTCCTTACGCATTTCTGACGGGAATTTAAACTGGGGAATTGAATGATAAGATTCCAAGGGCTATTTGGGAAATGAGCGAAGTTGCGGGCGGTGGCTACTTTCCCTAAGAAGGAATAAAGAAGATTGATTAGGCTGTCGGTTTATGGCGTAGCTCTGCCACAAGAAAAATGCACGCGCGGAATCTCTATCTGAGGCGTTGTCCATGTAGGAAATTAAAATTTATCACCCTAGCCTAATTATTAAACAACGCTAAAATTCGGAAAAAATTACATCTTGAAAATAAAATACATTAAAATTGTGATTATTGTAGCGTAGATGAATTGCAGAGGAATCTAAATTGAAAGCGACATAGAGGCTGCCGGAAATGACACTGGCTTCATCATTGGGAATGTGACCAGTCCGAGATCCTGGACAACTTAAATGAAGCAAATGCAGTTTCTACCAAATTGGGCGACACAAGTTACGCTGACAACTGAAAAATATTCCCGAGAAACCTCATAGAAACATCCGCGAAGCCGAATTATCCGATAGCAAGAGAATGCCTCTTCTAGCAAACGCGGCTTTGGTGAACACTACCCCATAGGTTGCCGATCAACCTAGCGGTGAAACTACGACGAATCGATTATCGTAAACCGCACAAAGATTTGTCATTATTCGTACAACTAAATGTAGACGATCTTCTTGTTGGAAATGTGGATCTGCAATAACAACACACACTCCACAATCGGAGACAATTGTGGAAAATCGATAATCTACGAAATAAAGCCGTGAACTGAGGTCAGCTGCAGTTGAGGCAACGTAAAATCAACCAAAGATGACATCATTTAGATAACGGCTTGCTGATCGAATAAAACAAACCACAAGAGTCATTATAAAACAAATCGAACACTTTTACAAACATTGATACGGCTCGAATGTAATATTTTCGTTAGTTCCTTAAAACAGTAACCGCAGAAATAAAACATGTCTGTATAATTTGTTCTGAAATCCATGTAACCTTTAGTAACGTTTGGGAGTTAATGACAGACCTGATAACGATTTGAAACATTCAATAAACTTGACCTGTCTAGTAACGTGTAGTCGTACAATTGTTAATGCAATGATTAGATAGTAATTCCCATCATCACCCATTGTCCTCTCGATAACGAAACGTACAGGCTCCAACAACCGAATTAATTTTTTTCAAATTCAAATTAAACACCCATTTTGAAATGAAAATGATATTGAGTTGAGGGTTACCAATTTATGAATAAAAATGATATATTGCAACTTTCTCCCGCGTGCACGCTAACAGATGCCGATTCTTGGCTCAATGACACCATCAAAATGACACACCAAAATGAGCAGGAAAAGGTAACAAGAAAGGCTTCCAAATCACCAAAACAATCGAAATCTATATGCGGGCACGCCAGAGAAATTTTAAATACATTATTTATTAATCATAAATTGTAGACCCTCGGTTATCTTTATTAATAAACAGATGATACGTTTCCATGTAATTTGGTGTTTAGTTTGAATTTGAAAAAAGTAACTGGCACTTGGAAGACCCTGTTTATGTGCCTTGATTATTAATAAAGTGCGCAATCCTAATTCCTACTCCTTGGAATCCTGTATTCGATGTCTGAAAGGTGGCAGTGGTCTCAATAAACAGATGGAATGGGGCAATTGCACTCACATGGTTATGAGTGGGGTGATGGCATCGATTGAGGCGATTAGGACAGCACTCTGGCTAATGGCGTAGGTTAGGAGCTGAGCTCGCAGAGGTTCGCCACGTTTTGTGACCACTTTGAAGACCGAGAGGAAGGGTATGACGTCGTCCTGGGCAATCGCTTGCAGCAGCCGAGGCGCTCCTACATCGGATATTGAAATGGGCTCAATGACGAAAAGTCAAATTCCTTAGAAGCGATGATGTTTTTTTTAAATCGGCTGTAAACCCCTTAACATTGTTCGGATACCGCTTTTCTGAAAGAAGGTTCGTCTCGATCGATTTCATTATCGTAAGAAGTGACTCTCAGCAAACGCGTGATTTCACGGGTTATTTTGTCTCACGTAAAAAGACCAATTTGAAAGGGTAGGGGGATAATAATAATAAATGATAAATGATACCTGTTAGGCACTGAAGACCGGCGCCGACACTAGCCAGAAGCGTTCCAATCCGAATGACCCAATAGTGAGGCCAAGCAAGAGCGGCGACCAACATCTCCCCACCCATCGATTCTCCGAATCTACGTAAGAATAACAATGCTTGCGAGTTGAACACATAAAATAAACAAAAGATGCGGTAGTTCGAGATTCTGTCAATAATCAATATTCCGCACAAATCGATAAATGCATAGCGAAATATATTCCGAAAAACAAATCACCAGCAGGCTGACCCGCCAATAGCTCACTATGATATATCTATTCCATTTTAACGATTACACATCTAGCCTAACGGTCCCCTAACGACGTGACACTAATAAAATACGCGGATGACAGAGGGTTATCATGGAGTGATCAAGTGGATGCCGTCTTCAGAAAATATGGTCGCCTCTAATTCTTAGTTAGCCGATTCAGGAGACTTGGTTCAAGCTCTAGCCGTATAAAAACCTTCGCCCACGGCTGTATAATTCCCCTTATTGTGTATTGTTCCCCAGTGAATTTCGCCGACCTGAAATTTTCTGACTTTCTAACTCTTCGTTGGCATTTAAAAATAATGCCGTTTTCTAGTGGCCTGCCTATCATCGTTCAACGCCACTTCAATAGTTGTTCACAAATCGCTGCTCGTATTTTAAGTGACCCCTCCCATCCCCTCTTTTCAAGTTTATCCAAGTGTAAATCTCTTCGACCAACTCGTAGTCTACATCGTCGAATACCCACAAGAACGGCGGCATATCCCAATTCGGTCATTCCTTATTTGTCCCGATTTGTAGTGTCACCGGAGCAGGTGAAGCAGGAACTAAAAGACAATTTTAATATCTAGTACTTGTTATGCTGTCTTGTTTTATGCTGAAGGTTTTGGTCCTCGTGACCTCGATAAAGCGACTAAAATTATTACCAATCGGCACAATTAACCAATCCCCTCAATACAACTTTGAAATCATTGCCGGGCGGTCCACGGATACCTGGCACACGAACGCTAACAAGACCCAATTCTCCCGCGTATTTTAACGTACAATTTACGGATTTTTGTGTAGAATATATGTCAAATGTGCATGGTATAGAAACATAGAAGGACTTACTTGTCCCTCAAAACACGACCGTCCGCAACAGCGGGGAATAAAAGTGTTGTGGAGAGATCTGTTTTCAATCCGTTGTTAAAGAAATATGTTTTGGTCATAAAAGGTTAGAAAATATTAGCGGCAGTAATCGGGTTGATTATATTCCTTTGATTTTTTTCTTAGACATTTCAAATTGCTTGGCTCCCATAAAAAGGCGTTGAGTCCCACTGACAGGAATCGTGTTATCGGTTGTCGCGTGAATGTTTGATTCTCTAAACTGCCGAAGAAGAAATACTTTACAAGCGTTATATTTCGTGTACTCCCTCCCAAAAAATAATGATGAATTCATTCTGCGTGAATGACAGTAGAAAACAAACAACCATTGAACCATAGCTACTTTGTTTCGACCAGATGATCAAAGTTGTAATACCGCTCCCAATTCAGCGATGAAGGTTTGATCCTCGGTACCCTAAACATAATTGTAGTGGATTGATTGAGGTCACGAGGACCAAACTTTCGGCACATTAAAATGATTATTATCTTAGACTACTGCGGAGGCTACTTGGGGTTGGTTGGTCATAAATACACTTAAGAGCGTCGCTGGACTTGACGCTGTAAGGGCGAGCATTGGAGACTGAGATGGTTCATGGCGCCTGTCATACAACTCCCGTGGTAATATTCGGTTATTTGGTCTCATCAGGGAAGTTGAATGGCCGTCTAAATAACTGACTGCGACAGTTTCCAGGCCACGGTAACTCACTTGATCGACGGACTAAAACAGGTGCGAGTAGCCGCGATGACAAACTCGCTCTCTCTCTCAACCCAGCGTTTGCATACAAATCCAGGCTGATATAGCGGAAGAGGAGATGTACTCAAAGATTCAACGACCAAGACCGCCAGGTTTTTCCTCTCAGAGGGAATGAACCGGCTTCATGAATGCCGTGAAGCGTGGCGTCCATGTGCGGAGCTGATTGTTGTCCAGTTCAGACCCAAGTTGCGCATTTGGCAGACGAACCGCAAGCCCAGGCGTTCTATGTCGGTTTAGATCGTACCTGCCAACGTTTTTAACTATCCCGGGTGCCTCAGGACTTTCAGGACGACCCTAGACTGCGTAGAAGCTAAATTGCCCCATTTATCAAACTCCGATGACGCTGAAGACGTAAAGCGTACCCCATTGCCAAGAAGCCTCGAGCAAATTTCGTTAAAAGTTAAAGAATAAACCGAGCAAAGCCGAAAATACGCCTTTTTCCCAAAAGGATACACACTGTCGATGTGACGAGAACGGCCGTGATGGTACCCACGGGGATGGAGAACTGTGGGTTTGCCAAGTCACCAGAGCGGTTTGAACCGGCCATTAAACCTAAAAGTGACAGGAAGACTTGGCGTGAAATCTTTCCACAAATAACCATATCAAACGCAGTATCTCACTGAATACGTTTTAAAGACAGTGCCTCACCATTTTCAAATATCCACAAAATGTGGTTTATCATAGCTTCAATAAATAAACATAAGCCCAAATGTGTTCCTACAGGTCAGGTGATAACAAATAATTAATTGCTCGAAAGAGAAGCTTCATTTATTTAAAAAAAATATCATTGTCGTGTCTGAAATGGGGTTTTTCAAACTGTTACAATCTTGAGTAGCAACTAAATTATCCAGAGTCATTTCATCCACAGATAAAATCAACACTGTTTCCCATACTCCTTTTAACTTGGGCATAAAAAATATCTCCTTCAGTTGGATTAGATTACAGGTAAAAACTTCGTTAGTTCGACGAAAATTCGGTTTGCTCGAGATCAATCTGACCTGAGAGTGAACAATAAAAAAAACAAATGAACCGCGCTATCGTTTAGGGCGTTCAAAGTAAACGAAACATGAACGAAGAAAAGCCTGTTCTCTTTTGTTCAGAGTTTGATTCGACTTAGGGCCGAGGTGTTTGGTCTCCGTGTGGCTCGCAGCTGCAACCGGTGGCACCAATTGGCTGCGGAAATTCCCCGCGAAGTAGAGGGGGAGGAGATTTATTGCAGTTTCCAACGGAAAAATTCCAACACCGAATTCCCAGGAAACTTCATAGAAAATGCATAGGATTTAGGCGCACTACGGTTCGGGCATGGCAATTGGTTACTTGTTTAAATACCATGCAAAGACCCAAAGACTCCCATTTTCACAACAGTCAAGCAACGGATGTGGAAAAGGATTATTGATCAACCGCACACATTAATTGAGGTAATGGGGATGTGCGAGGTTCGTGGAAAGTGGTCTTTTTCTGCGCATGTACGAGCCACACGCCTTGACATCGTTGGCCAATCAGCGGAATCACCAGATCGTCGCGAAGGAGGAGGAGGAGGAGGAGGAGGAGGAGGAGGAGGAGGAGGAGGAGGAGGAGGAGGAGGAGGGAGGAGGAGGAGGAGGAGGAGGAGGAGGAAGCGTGTTCCTTGATAGACCTCCTGACAGATCACAAATGTCGTCGCGACCCACAAAAATATGTCGAATATAACCCAATGATCATGTCAAATAGCTGTTGCCTTTTTTTAAAATCAGACCAATTCCAAACCCAAATCGAGATTAGCGGAACGAGTGGGGTCCATCAGACCGTCCGAATCGTCAATAACATATTTACGCGCATGGACCAATATACACATTATGTGTTCATTAGCGATGCCGCTTAATGATCTAACGTAATATTACGACTTTGAGACACGCGGTTACGAAATGAAGAAATAGGACGACCAAGAAACGGTACTCGGTGGAGGGTGGTTGGGATGGATTCCTTCATTTATTAATTAATTAAACAGAAGCACCACGAACCGAATGCGTGACCAGGCGATGGCTCGCAGTTCCATGTGAATGTGATACCCCTGAGACTATTAAAACGGCACCGCCATTTTTAATCAAGACGCTTTTTCGTTTGCAGAATGCAATAGATATCACTCAAGTGGTTTTCCCTGCATAATGTCTGAGCACTTCACGTTTCCTCTTAAGACACAGAAAAACGGCAATAAAATGATCACAAACAAAAGGTTTATTATTAAAGGGCACGCGCAAAGCAAACACATGGAATGGCTCCTACGGCACACAAAGCGAGCATTCCAGAGCCATTCGGATGCTGCAACAGAAACACCACACCCTACTGCTCATACTTCATAGTGCACCAAGGGAAATTGTATAATTTAATGCGCATTTTAGATCTAATTGTCCCGGGACGAGCCTATTAAGGGAGCGACGCACACTTACAAGAATGCACAACAATAATATTTAAAAAAACAAGAATCTGGTGCTACAGGAGTCAGCGAATTAAGGGAAAACACGAGGCACAAATTACCGGTGACTGATGGAAAGAATATGGCGATGAGAATGGTGAAACTGGTTGTGATGTCGGCGATAGCAGAGGCCTGGCCGTAGGCGGCGCTGGCAGGAAACTTATCGCCGTCGTAAAGCTGCCCGGCCTCCCGATAGTGCGAGGTGAGAACGTTTTCTAAGAAAAACCAGACAGAGTAAGCAGAATGCGTTTGCATTCACAGTAATGGCCTTCGCTCATTTCGCCATCTCAGGCGACCTGGCGTAAACTCAGACAGATCAAGGTTTACATAGATGGCTGGAGCATTCACCACATAGTTTACGGTTGCGACATTCTTTTGCTGACCTGCAACCTACCGAAGTGCAGACCACGGGCAGGCCTCTTGAACTAATCGCGCCCTCTAGTGGATGCCCTCTGCACTCTTTTAGAGAAAATATTCTTCAACGACATTTCACGAATTGCTTCCCCTTGCATTTTATATACTACGTGATCCCTCCACCCCTTTTATTCAGTTTTTTCTCAATTAAAATCGCTTCAAAGACCAACGCAACTCGGTCATTCCTCATCTGCCACGATTCTCGTTTCACCAGAAGAGGTGAACCAAGAAATTAAGGAAGCGTTTAACTATGTATTGTTTCTCCGTTACTATACAACCCCGAAAGGTGTGGTCCGCGTGATCTGAATAAAGCGATTACCGTGATTAGATGAAAAAACCGGAGCCTGCATATCCCAGGATTGACACAGCAGTAACGTCAACTACATGCCAACTACGAGAACCAATGTATGTTTAAACGTTTCGGTGCCATTTCCACCAAGACGGAGATGAGCCGGCTTCATGAATGGAAATGCATGAAATGTTCTTGGGAATTGGGTACAGGCGACGTCCCCAGGGCCACCCGGTTTTGTTCGACAGCGACTCGAGCCTTTCAACTGTGGAGTGAGCTCAGCAAGGCAGCAGGGATCGGTGAGATGATACAGGAATTGCCTCCATAGCCGTTGGAGCATAGTATGGTTCTCCTCCACCCAGTCCGACAGGGTTTCCTTCGCGGCCAATTAACGTCCCAGCTTACCGCCTGTCAAACAGCGGCCGCAAGCAGTTACTTGGAGCAAACTGTGTGCGTCACGGACCGAGTGCCGTCACCAATCGCACCCGAAGAGGTGCTAGTTGCCGTTGACCGCAAGCAAAAGCGGCCGCTGCTTCGTCTTCCAACACACGTAGCCAATACCGGGGCCTCACACGGGGCATAACGGTATGCGACGGTTGTTCTTCACCCGTTTGCACGAAAGAAATAGACGTATAACACCACCCCGGACCAACGAGATAAATGAAGAGATTTACATTTTAATTTATTCCGTTTGGATGAAAGGCTTACCAAATACAACAATACCGAACACGCTGTTGTAAATTTGTAGCAAGACATTGGATTTGGTAAAGAAGCCTGTTATTAGGCAGGCTCTTTAACTAGCTTTTCGCGAATTAAGGCTTAGTGTTTATTTAAACAGAAACAAAATTGCACTTTTCAAAACTGATTCCAGATACTAAGAGCAATTTTTATCTCGAAAAAATCAGTCCTTTGTGCTTCCAAACGGTTACACGAACATCTGACGATAATAAATGTAGATTAAATAGGAAAGCAATTGGAAAATATGTGCTTTCGCCTTAGATTAACGCATCAAAACAAGAAGCTCTTTACACTTGTTCAAAATTCGGTTGCTCTACATATTTTGCACTTGCGATCAAAAGTATCCCGAATAAAGAAGCCAGAATTCCTTGGGGAATTACGATTGGCTACTCGCGTCTTGTATAACGATCGGCTAACAACGCATTACCTGAAATGTACACTGTAAATAGTGCCACTGGGAGGTAGAATCTGTCAATGTAAGTCAGACGACGAAATTCGGGATACTCTGTTATACACCTCAAACAACCTCTTGAAACATAATCCTCCTCTAAATTCAACGTTAGCTCCACTCGAAAATGGATCATTCGGGTCAGATCTGTTGAGGGTAATCAGTCGCCACCACGACAGTCCTGTCTACCCCGGTATATGGGAGAGCAGACAAACACCGGCTTTTAGATTGGTAGAGAGAGAAAGCAGAGAACGCACTGTAAAAGACCCCAGACGCCAGTCCAGGAATGGCAGGGAAGGCGGTGGCGTTGTTGGCCTTGAAGTAGTCGCAGGCGACGGCTGTGGTGTTGGCGCCGCAGTAGAGGGCGTATAGCGGGCCCGTTGTGTTCTTGTTACACTGCATTGTTCCGTTGAACATTATTTTGGATTGAGCAATTAGTCGCTCGCCAAGAGCACATACGCTGTAAGGCAAAAACACAACACCCAATATGCAACGACGACACATATTTGCACCAATTTACATCGACTACATTGGTTGGCAATGGTTCGAAGGAAAGCAACTTGTGTGCATGTAAAATTACGAAATCCAAATCGCATACCGGCAACACGGAAGTCTAAATCAAGTTTTAACAAAACCACATCATTTTTCACTAATGAACATTAAAGAAACTCTCGTGCTACCATGTGGACCGCTATAAATGCTTTTATTTAAAACAGCTCTTCATTTTAATTCGACGGTGGATACGGTACAGCGACATTTTGAACGATTGGATTTTTCCAAATTAATTATTTGCTTCATTTTAAAATTGTCAAACAAGCAATTGAACCAGTAGACCATGGACAAATTCGATACCAGAAGCAATCAATTGATGATTTTTTTATCACTTTAAAATGTCCATCTCTAATTTCCATTATCTTATTATTATTATTATCTAATCCATCTACTGTTAGACAAATTCCACATCAAACACACTAGATCACACACAGCTTCAGTTTTTTTTTACCATACGATTTTCCACTTCGAATGTCCAATTACCGTTTCATGAAGCTACGTTGTTGGCAAATTTGAATTATCTTTGGACTGTTTATAAAAATATATATTCGAGTTGCCATGAACTCCTTAGAGGGGGTGCTGGACCGAGTTTAAACAAAAAATAACTTTCATATATTTCACACAAAATTTATCGTAACGCCAATCGAGAATGCCCATTGGAGGACATCAATTCCGACTTTATTTAAGTCTGATAGCGTGCGCGATGTTTTCTGCAGATAAACACTTGACACAACAATGGTTAAATTCTTATTCCACGAAACTTTTGGCGAAAGATAAAATCCTTTTTTCCCTACGTGAGGCCTAATTTATTAACCCTTGCCTTTTTTATCACAACAAGATGCAAAACAAATTGAGACTAATGATGATGATGATGGAAGTTAGGGTTAAAAAAGCAACTGCAAAACATTTAAGCATTAAATTATCAGGTAATTGGCACAATTGGTGGATAGCCTTGTCACAACAACCGGCTTTTATCGTCTATTTCTTCATTTAAGAAACGTTTTTTTGCAACTTTAATAATAATAATTGAAGTAGCTTTATTGAGGTCACGAGGACCAAAACTTTCAGCAGTAAAAATAGGCAATATGACAAGGATTAGATGTGAAAATTGTCTTTTAGTTCCTGTTTCACCTGCTCTGGTGATAATAAAAATCGGGACAAATAGGGAATGACCGAATTGCGATATGCCGCTGTTCTTGTTGGTATTGAACGGTATAGTCTACGCATTGGCCGAAGAGATTTACATTCAGATAAACATCAGATAACTTAATTCAAGATCCGTGATCCGCCTTTAGAAGGTCGTAATGGATCGCCTCCTCAATCTGGAAGACTGTCACCCACCTACTGAAAGAATTAATTTTCACCATGGACGACCCCTTCACCCGAATTTCGACTGGCAGCCAAGGTATTCAAAAATGAGCAGCTGTTGCGGCTGTACCTGAATTAAACCGGTCTGAGTTCCACATGTGGCCTCTGGGTTTGTTAAGTGTTGGATGGCACTTCAGGCGTAAACTGCCAAATATTCTCAAGAAGCTCATGGAGCGCTGCCTGATTCCACAAGAAAGAAATTTCTCACGCGTTTATCATTAAAGTACAGATAGATCAGACAGACGGCATGCCGAATCGTAGCATGTCCAGATACCAGGTTAGGTGACCGGCGTCTACTGCTTTCCACGGGCGAATTCGAAAGGCAACGCATTCCTTTATTAGACGACTGTCCCCAATGGACCATAACCACTGTATAAATACCAAATGACACCCATCAATAAATAAAGCTGTTCAGTTTGTTTTCTGGAAAAGGTCAGTATTCTTTCCGTCTTCGGGTTGGTTGGGAAACGCGGGTCATAACAAAAGGGAAAACGGCCACCGCCCCAATCATGGGTTGATTGATTGTTGGGTTATGTTTGGTTAAACTATGCCCCTAATGGGTAACCTTGCTATCGTGACACCACTCTGATTGGTTGCGAGTCAATGTCACCTTCATCGGGATCGGAATGCGAGGAATCGACTTACATGGGACTGCGCGCTGGACTGGCAGTGAAGATACCGATGTAAATACAGAGAATGGACAATAGCACGGCGACGAGGCTGAGCACGGAGAATTTGCTGACGAAGCGGATTCCTATGAAGACGCAGACCATAACAAGGAAGGTCAGTATGGTGCCGTAGACGCGCGTGTTGTTGAACAACGAGGAGCTCTCGCTAATATCGCCAAATAGGGACGCCGCGGGGTAAACGTATTTCTGAAATATAAACCAATATGCACATACTACTACTCATTTGATTGTCTAACGGACTGCTCGATTTAAAGTTTCCAATCAAAGGTGGTGCGGATATTTGTATTCGAGGAGCGCGTGGAGCCTTGTCAGGAAACATTGGCTGAGGCGTATTATAAATCTCAAGAAACTAACGAGCAGCAACCTAAGCTTAACAGTGATGCCTCTTTCGCATCTGAAAGCTTCTTATTGGCAATCACCAATAATAATGATAATGTAAGTGATTTAAAAAGATCACGGAGGGTCGATGAATCTCAAGAAATTTGATAGCTTGGGATTGGCACGTTAGTCCTTTGCGATACTTTAATGTGTATGTGTTATGCGCACAAGACGTTTTGCGACTGAAATAAAATCTCCGGAAAGATGTTCAAAGCTCGCAAGTGGTACGAATGCATGACCCTTATACGTGTTAAGAATAAGCACGCCGCGAAAAAGCGAGGAGTGTGCGTTGAAAGCCTGCATTTTGTGGAGTGTCTTCGCAAGAGAGGAAGATGTGTCCGAAGAAAGATCAGCATGTGTCCCGCGAGATGTCTCCTATCATAATAAACTCCATTTTCTCGATTGACAGATGCTGCCATTACATCCATTCAAAAACCACTTCGCGTTAAGTGTAGACCAATCGCAAACCCATCTTTATGGTCGGAATTTCTCGAGCAGTGGCTTCTCGCCTTATTGGAAGCCACGCTAAAGACAGCTGATTAGACCTTCAGTCTCCTAATACACCGAATAGAAGCCCTTATGTTGTTCGACCGTGGGTCCCGATGTTCGTACCTTGTGCTGGCCTTTAAAATAATCTTCATTTCCATATGATTATCTGTGGACTCAATCTAAGAAGCTATTACTCTTGGCAATTTCATTCCCCACAAGAACGGCTGCATATCAAAATTCAGTCATTCCCAAATAAGTGCCGTTTTTAGTTTCACCAAAACAGGTGAAGCTTTTTGCAGAGGGTGAGGCTTTTTGCATGTAGGTCTGCTACCTTTGATGTTGGAATATCTGGTCCGCGTACCTTGATATAGCGATCACCATCATTATGGCACACTGTGGAAGGAATGGGCAATTCGCCCGAAAGTTGATATTACCAGGGAAGGAAACACTGCCTAAAATAGACGCCAATTCCATTAGGATTGGTGTACACAAAAAACACTGCCGCAAAAAGAACAAAAACACACAATCAATTAAATAAAACGAAAATAGGAAGAACCATAACTACGCCCTCCACCAAGTGGAGGTTCAATCATTTGAGTTCAATAGTAATCGTGGGGGATTGAACAATGTCTTGCATGGACAGACTGCGATTCTATACGCCCTCTCTTGGAAGTTTTGAAGGGCATAAAGGATAATTAAATCCTGCATGCGAAACTTGAGGGAGATCATGTATATTCGACGCTTTATGATGCAATTCCAATGCTAGAATAACGGAAACTAGCATTTCTAATAAAGATGAGTCTCCAATGGGTTCGACGACCAAAATGCTGAACACCGAATATTTGACAACAAAAACGTGTTTACGGTTGAACATTATTTTCTACCCACGTTTCTTACAAAAAATTGGAATTTGTCTCCACCAACGGACCGTTAACGCCCACAATCGTGGAATAAACGCAGCCTTGAAGTTCAAACATTATTCCAGCACAACATTTCTCAGAGATGACACTCTCTGCGCGATGCAGATATGGTGTTTAATTTTTTATAAATTGTCGAGGATGGAAGTGCTGGGCCGCATGATCTTGAACAAATTATTGCAATTACAAAGCGAAAATAATTGTAACTTTTGTGTAAACGTCATTCTTTAACTACCTCGGTCGGTTGCCATCGAAAACCATTCCCTTAGTGGGTGCCAAGGCTCACGGGCATCATTCGGGCATCAATGCTTCATCAATTGCGTCGATATCGCAAGCACTGGCGCAATCCCTAACGCAGCTGTCGGCGAACTTTGCCCCACAACTCAACCGAAACGGTTGGCAGGTGTTCGCGCTTTCCCAGGCACCACAATATCTCAATTTACCTTTTTTGGCGTCTGTAAACCATAGTCTAAATAAAGGCTCCAACCATCTGGGCATCCAATCGGCTTAATTGGAAGATATGCACGAAAAAGGTATTTCCCGAAGACGAATCCAAAAATTGCCGCACAGAACAGCCAGTTTACCTCAAAATATATTCCCCTCGTTTACTCGGAGCATCGAGATGCTATTAAAACCGATTTTGAGATTGCCTTTAGTATAAAACGTATCCGAAATGCGATGAAAGGTTGGTTCACTTCTCGTTCGGTTATGGTTGCGGAGGTAAATGATTTCACAACACCTCGTAACTGCACATTTGTTTTCCAGCATGAAGCTACGCAATAAGTGGTTTCCATTGATTTTAGTATGCGCCAGTCAACCTATTTTTTTCAGGTTGCGCACTCGTCTTAACATTAACAAAAGAACAGCTGCCTCAGAAATAGTGCACACGTGGGGTTCGGTGACGACGGATTTTGGGATGTGCGCAAATCGGCGAGAAATAAGTTTACTTTTAGAACCGGGAAAATGTGCAACCAAATAATCGAACTGATTTTACAAAAGGGGAGACACTATAAATGACATGTTCATCAGCACCCTCACAATCATTCGGTGATGGGTCTAGTTATAAATATGGTATGCCGGTAGGCAGGAGACCCCTGGTCGCGAGGCCTGTCGTGCCACAGGGTAACTCCCGGTGAAAGGACTCCACTTGAAACTCAAATCGCGTCGTTGGCTCGACGTAACTGCATGCGGTAGCGGCAAAAACACTCGAAAGTTGCGGGTAGCTGTAAAGCAGATCTATTGTGATTCGAAGACGTCGTGGCCCAAAAATCAGAATGGCACGATGACCAAAGATGAAGGTCGGGAATGAATAATATTGTTTATCATTCAAACAATAGTTAGGGCTCGACCTTGGCAGAAAACGCCCACAATTCCCGTTGCGTCGTGGTTCGGTGTCAACGATACTTAAAACCACTAAACTTTATTTTATAAAATACGCGTCTAAAAAGGATTATGAATTGATTTAATAATATAATTCACAACGTTAAGTCGGTGATCGCGCGTTCGTGGGCGGAAATCGGTTCGTGTGTGTTAAAACAGTAGGGGGCTTTTAAGGTCACTACAGATCTCCCGCTG
The DNA here is from genome assembly GCA_028672205.1 of Proteocephalus fallax. Taxonomy (NCBI): domain Eukaryota; kingdom Metazoa; phylum Platyhelminthes; class Cestoda; order Proteocephalidea; family Proteocephalidae; genus Proteocephalus; species Proteocephalus fallax. The sequence goes on along the minus strand of JAPUBX010001845.1, from coordinate 133,761 downwards.
AAAACGATAAAGAAAATTTCGGTGGACTGGGCGTAGGAGATACCATCGGGCAGGAAGGCGGGTACTGCTCCATCGCACATATCAAGGCTAGGGCCGCCCTTCTATCAAAGCCAAGTCGTGCTAGGACCACCACCAGTACAAGCCAACGCAACCTCTCTCACAGGAGAGGAGAAGATATGCACAGTGGTAGCGAAGAAGGCTTACGAGAAACACTTCCACGGAGCCTACGAGATACATTGCCGCAGCCATGGAGGTCCCCAGGTAAAAGAGAATGCCGACTGCCCCGCCGAATTCCGGACCGATGGATCGGGAAATCATGAAGTAAGATCCGCCGGCGGGTACCTTTCCGTTGGTTGCGATCGCAGACATACTCAGTGTTGTAATTGTAGTCTGAAAGGACAATGAAACGGATACTTTGGTTAAGTCGGAAGAGGCGTTTGAATCGTTTTATTAAAAGTCACGAGGCCTAAACCTTTCAGCATAAAAAAAATATACTTCTTCATACGATAACTGTCTTTGACTTCCTGCTTAGCCTATTGTGGGGCAACTAAACATCACGGCAACTAAATAGTACAGCCTTCGTATTGGTCAAAGAAATTTGTATTGAGACAGACTCCTATCGAGGGTTTAGGAGGGGTCAAGTAATAGAGAACTACTTTATTTGAGGGCTTAGGGTCAAGTGTGAAGAGAACAAGTCAGAAACATTTTAATTGTGGATAAAGTAGACATTGTGAGCCTTTTAAATGAATTATTAAGTCATCTCTGGAGCCCTGGCGAGAATATAAATTACATCTAGCGATACGTTGAGTCCAGTTCATCTGGGAAACGCGTACGTACATCACGTGGTGGCTAGTTTATTCGCACAGCCAATACGAGAAGCAGAATCAATGGCGCGCGCTTAAAGGCTGACCGCAACCAATCGAAAGTGGTAAAAGTTCAAGATTTTATTATTGCAAAACGGAATAGTTGTCACAACGCGTTAAAATTAGAAAAACAGGAATGCATAATCGACAATCATTTGGGGTGAAACTGGAATTCTGAGACGCTGTTCATGTGTAATATTGGTGCTTTTTAATATTAAAAGCTTTGGTCATCGTAACAAGGGAAATAATTTACGATTATTTTAATTCAACGTTTAATACGACGGGCAAAAAATCGATGGATAGTTTAAAACGATTTAAGGTTTGAAAAGAAATTTACTAACTTTAATTTTCGAATTATAATGAGAAATAAAATCTTCCGAACACAAAAAGGCAGTTCCTATTCCACTATGCACAATAGCACGAATTAATAGGGACTCGCTCCCTTCTGTAAGACCATTATTGACTACACTAGCGAGTGGGGAATTAAACAATTGCTTACTAAACTATCTGAGTTCTGGAAATGGCTCAACATAAAATAGCCATAAGCAAAACCGAGCACTTTACCCTAACCAGAAAAGGCCCTATATTTAGAACTCACAACGGAATGGGAATTTTCGGTTCACAACGGGGAATAAACTAATATAACTCTTGCTATGTACTGCTGGTGTACCCAATAAAACCATTTTCCTTGATTTCTTTGATATTAACGGGCCGGGTGTCGTTTAAGATGTTCCCAAAAAATTAATTTGCAAATTAAATTCATCTCCGTGCATTTTTAATTTCAGTGGAACCCGCAATCAACCGTAGACAATCGTTCGTTGTACTTTTACTTCGAGAATTTGATGTAACGAAAGAGAAAAAAAATCCCCGATAACCATTTTGTTTTCGTAGATTGTCATGACGAAAAGCTTTTAACTCAGTAGACGGAGAAAAGAGCAAATTCCAAGGAATTAAATAGCAAGATCTCGCAAAAATCCCATAGCCTTATTTTTTGGAACTGTAAACTGCCCACGAAAAATCTTCTATTTTCAACCTCTTTCGTGTGCATACACACAACTAGTCCTCTCCTCTTGATTAAACAGGACCCTTGAGGCAACAAACACGGCCCCCTGGGTGCCTCAAAGTCTCCTTGAACAGGATGGGAGCAGATACGACCACAAAAAGACGTCGCGTTTACCCTTTGAAGTTTTGCCGACCATCCGGAGTGTCGATGACTGTCGAAAAAGGAAATTTCATGCCTCCACACTGGTTCATATAGCCTTCATGGTGGCCGTGTCCTGGACAATCTTCTATATGTTTACTGTTTTGTTGCCTGAACTGTGGTGAAAAACAACAACCTCGCTGCAAACGTTTTTTTTAAAAATAAATAATTAATTACAAAAATACGTTTATCGATCCCACTGGTGCTTTAGAAGTGCAGTCAAAAAGAGTCATGTCCTAAACGGAGTGGTAAAATGGTGCACAATCAAACAGAATTGTTGCAGCTGTAAGACGGGGATCGTGCCTTTCACGCCAGTCTGTTCCGACATCTTTATGCGGACGCTGAAATGCTTGTAGGGGGGAGATTTGTAAGTCTGCAATGCCAAAAGCAATTACTGATCATGAAACACTCATCCTTCGCAGGTCAGCCTATAGACTGCAGCAGTTTATACATCTTCGATTTACTGGGAATTTGGGAACCATCCCTCCGACAAATATGACGATCAAAGGAACCACCATCGATCCAACCCATTCCAGGAACTCTGAATACGGATAATGTGGAATTCATGCACAAAATAAGAACAGTGATATCCTCGGCTATGCATTAATCCGTGTATCGTTTATCATACAACCTCTACGAATCCGATCGATAAACAGATAATAATTTACCATCAAATATTAGTGTTTAATGTGAATTTTGAAAAGACGCTCGAAGTTGAAAAACCTGGCTTATGGCAGTCGGTGAATTTAAATGAACATCGTACGTTAAACAGGAACGCTGATACGGTTTTCATGTTTACCGCTCAAATGTTTTGCACACTTGGTGGGATAGAGGTGTTTTCTCATCGAAAATCGCTGACAAGAAACCACGTACTTAAAAAGATTGTTATTCTACTGCCGGGATACTTCTTGTCTACCTACGGCAGTTTCCTAAATCTACACCCTTTTAAGCCCGCGTTATGGCTATTCTTCGTGTCTTCGTTCAACATAAAAAAGCCTCTCGGGCAAGGCCAGATGCTGTGACCTTGGAGATGCTGTGACCTCGTCGAAAGAACGGCGGCAGAACTCACACAAAGACAACAAAAGAGGACCATGACGAAGAACTGGAGTCCACCAGCGACACCGGCGATCCATGGCATTCGCACGAAGAGGAGGACACCAAAGATGTTTTGGATGCATGGCAGGAAGACGCCGAGGAATGTGCCCAATTTCTGCTTCTAAAACGGGAAGGACAGGAGGTAAATGTTTGTAATTCGTTGCAGAAAACAGGAGCACATTGATTGCTTAACTTAGAATTCCGTCTACTGTATAAATACCCAATTGCGTATTGATCAGGTGACGTCGGCGATAACTTCGGTTAGAGATACCGCGTCAAGGTCAACTGGCAATTATCGGCGCGCAACTATGTGGATACAGTTATCCTAGTTTTCCTAATCGTCATTTTCGGTCCCTTGATGTACAATCGAACAGAATATAAACGTCTCCGAGCTTCCAACAACCCCATATAGCATAGAGCTTTCCGAACACTCAATTCATTAAAACTAGTTAATTATTCTACGGCGTTATTCGCATCTTAAAACCGAGATATTAATAGCGCAATTAGGATTATTATAATAAAGATAAGCGTTACACCGTTTCGGATAACAAAACAAATTGACAGCTAATGCCACGGTTAGAGTACGAAGCCGAATTCGACGTCGAAAAGCAGCAATCAAAAACGGTTCATATATTAAATAGGATTCTGTGTAGCTCGTATTGTATGAATACTCTTAATTGACAGTTAACGTGAACATAATGACTGAAATGCGAAACTGTTTTTGATTCTTTTTTTATGGAGAAATTGTTTTAACGAATTGTTCAACACAAAAAAGCATTGGCGCAAGCTCGTAGTTGTAAAAAATCTATAAAACAGGGCCATGACATTTAGGTTCAATGGTTTCAGCACCAACATGACTGGAATGGTTTGTCTAAATAAATGTTAAGAACCCGAAAACATTTCACGACACTCCTTTACAAACCGATTATTAAACGATTGTTTTTAGTTAATAATAATAATTGTAAGCGATTTATTGAGGTAACGCATTGAAATATGCTTGAACTACAATTGTGTAAACCAGCTTTGCTGAAATGACGTTAAAATGCATCGCTAAGACAGTCAGCAGTCGAAATGTAAACATTACGTTTTTAAAATTATTTAGTCAATTTAAAAAAATCCTTCAACATATCGAGACGCATTTATAGAAAAAATGGGTAAATAGAATGCCTTAATGAGCAGATGTAGATTAAATCCCATTAACAAAGGAATCAGCAATCACAACGAAGCACACATATGAGGAAGAGCACAATAGTCATACCATTTATACTGCCATATCCGAGTAGTCGTAGATAAATTCATATTTTTCCTGAACTTGCAGGAACGGCCCAACAAGAGCCTGATCAGCGAAAAACACCCAATGGACGGGAAGTGTGGCCAGCCCTGTTATAATTCCCCCAATCGCGCGCGTTCGCGTGGTCGTGCGAGTCGCCAGCGTTCTGTGATTGGCTGAAGGCCACAGGACCCAATTAACCACCGGCTGACATTGAAAAAAACAGTCAATTATTTTACTGGCGAATGCGATATGAATACCTGAATGCTCAATTTACTGCTGCGTTAATCTTTGAATAGCACTCTAGAACATATAGGCGTCCACTATAATATCCGTTATAATTGTAATATGCCCACCAGAAATGATGCTCTTCAGATAAACGGTATAAAGCGACAGACGTAACAGCCGTTAAGTATTAAATAAAAATTACCAAACAGGAAAAATAAACAATAATATAAAAATAATTTGTTTCCGATTGTCAGTATTTGGGTAGATGCAACCTATCTGATCTGCTACCTAAAATAAATCAGTAGCAACTAGGTCTACCTAACATTTCAGCGGACGATCGCTAATTTGATTGGAATTTCACAATTTCATATTAAATCAAGGAGTTTCATATACTGCCATTAAACAACCCGCCTAGTAAAAACTTTTTTATTAAGAAATACTCACAGAAGCTATTTTAAATTTCAGAAAAGATAATTAAAAGGTAATCTTGCATAATCCATGTCTAATTGCTTTCTCGAGGGGTTATTGGGGTTTTAGGTTTTCGTGATACTTTTAAAAGGCGCCATGTTAAAGGCGGTGACCGCAGTAAATCACTGTACATATCTGGATGCAAAAGATGTGGCTGGGAGTCGGGGAAAATGCCAAGCAAAGGGACAAATGTTGGAAATAATAACATGTTGATGTCTTCGCTTCTTGGAATTTATGTTGGCCACGCCATAGCAGTACGTTTTCTTGTAGCACTGGTTGACATTTGAAAAACACCAATGTTAGCCTAGTGGTTTCACGCCATGCCCTTGTACGTTTTTAACAATTGGCAATTATGCATATTTAATGTGGTCACACCCTCCGTCGTCTATGTGGGTAGAGGGGGTTACGAAATAACATATGTAATTTGAAAGTCTCGTTGATCTGTAGGCCGAAATCTTCACCATAAATCGTCGTGGTTTCAATTTGGTTAACCGAACTTTGTGTGGGTAAGCATGCGCTTCAACGATTAACCCGGTATGGGACGAATCAAGTGAAGAAAACAGCTGAAATTTGAGCTTAGAAACAGAATCATTATTATTTTTAGGAATTCGCGTGAGCATCTTCGGCTAGAGCGTTATGCCGGGACTATTCTTGGCAACATTACAAACAGGCGCACGTCGCTATGACGAGCAGATATGTATAAATTACGAAAAGGAAAGGCCTGACATTCAGTTTGAACCTTGGGTGGCATTGCAAACCATTAAACGTTGGCGACAGGAGGCTGAACCGGTCGATTAGGGGGTCATGCGTACTTTTATTCCTTTGATCGAGGCGACGAATCGGCGAACTAAGAAACAGGACGAAAACATTTCCAAATTACGACATTCGCATGATCACCACAGGGGATAAGACTGCGGAACCAAACGCTGATCAAGTGTAATTTTGAGCTGGAGGCGATATAGCGTGTGGGGCTTCCATTGAACCAAAATTTAGAAAAAGAGGTTGTCACGATTAATTTCGTAGATTGTTTCGAATAAAGAGCTATTTTTTTCTTTTCTAACCATTAAACTAATCCAAGCGGAATACATTTTCTCTCAGAACAAAAGACGTGTGTGGATTCGGAAAACGCAACACCATTCGATGTAAATAGAAATTTGATTTGATTTCTGGAGATTGGACGCATTTTAACCTCTAGACTAATATTAACAATCACTTAAAAGTACCGAGAAACGTCTGTAAAAGGTTTTGGGATACGTCGTAATTCGGCAATGCAGCATTGATATTGCTCTTTAAAATGCGAAACATACAAATGCCATGAGATAAGATAAATGCATTCTTGACCAAAAAACTAATTTTTCGTTATTCTTTTGTGGATGAATTTTAATAATTCCGAATTTGGGAAGTCGCCCCGCAAAGCAACGACCACCAAAGCAACGTACGGGGAAACGTACGATTTTAAATCATAAAAACCTATCACGAAGCATTGCCTTGATGGTTGCGAAACATAATGCATTAAATCAAGACGAAGCCAAGCCGCATTCTTCCGAATTATGCACTGAAATTATCAACCATCGCCAAATTGGTGGGTTATATTCGGTGTTTTGCCCCGTGGTTTTTCACTTTACGGAATACTCGCCAGGCACCAATAAGACGTCACCTTCAGCCTCTGCACTCTTTCCGAGGCATGGCCAGTCTTTATGGCGGCAAAATTACTTTCATGTCAATCAAAAGTACGGACATGCTGTCTTTTTCAGCCCGGGATGCCTCACACGGGATCACAGCTGCCACAGCTTCCTTCCTCCACAGTTGACAACCCGCCTTGACAACCCATGGATCAGACTGGTAGGTTTACCGTTATAAGAACCCATCCCATTTTTTCCATACGCCCATCTAGTATCCCCATTCATGCATATTTATTATCATGCATTCCTACCATTCAATGCATCTACCACTCATGATGGCTGCCTGGGAAGCGTTCATAATCGACTGTTACACCGTTTTTATGAAACGTCCTCGCACCCCAAAGAGCGTCACGGATCTTTTGTTGGCATGATAACTGATCGAAAAATCTGAGTGTCAAAAACATCGCGGTCCGAAGAGAGCTAAACTGTTATGCCCAACCTTCCCTCGAAAGATTCACCAAACCTCACATTAAAAGCAGCGCTTCCTGGAGTTCTTATCTTTTACATGACAACAGCAGAAGGAGAACATTGGTTACCAGACAGAGGGGCAAACGTGTAAACAAACGTCTACAGTAACTGAGGAAGGAGAGCATTCGACGACGCAGGTTGTTTGACCGAAACAAACGTTTATTCAAGAGAGCATTTACGACGCATCTGACTTAATGAGTTCCCGAATTTTCAAAGTTCAAAAGGTCTGACCATTTAGTTTTCTACGAAGATGCAAACGCAATTCATCGTTGACATACAAGGAATATTGAAATTAGCTTTTCCCGGCCAATTCAGCGAAAGCATAAACCCAAATTTACACAATACTTAGACAACAAAGTTACCCTACCTCGTTTATTGGGGAGTTTTTGAGTAATCAAAGTGCTCTATTAAGTTCGCAAAGATCAAATCTATGCACATACAAAGTTAAAAAATAAATGGTACGCTTGAAGGCAATAAGTAAGCATAAATCGCTTCAATATTTTTTGTCGTTTCAGAAGTTTTTTACTTAATTCTGGGCATGTCAATTACTGACTGCTAACGGCAATGATGCCAAATCCTCACGTTCTAATTGAGTGAATTTGCTCCCTGTGGCATTATAAAAGAGTAGCATGTACGCAATGCCAATCATTGGTCCGAAATGCCAGAAAATCGACAAAACTTCTGATTAAGGAGGGGGGAGACTGATTCGTAAGAATTGACGAATCCCTCGAACTGTCCCCTCCTCCTTTTCTTGGAAGTTTATGGGTAAACGAAAGCCTCAACTTTCGCGTCATGTTTTCGTGGCATCAGAGCAAACGAGTGTTTACGGCAGCCGCTTGGGTTGTAAATCAACCATAATGAAAAGTGGGCGCGCGTGGTGGATGCTGGTGGATGCGAGCAAAGGGGTTGGGTGCTCTGTTGAGACCACAGCATTATCAGGAGGATGATCGTGTCAATTTGAATATCTTTTTCTGCGAATCAACGAGAACAAGACGAGAAGTGGCCATTCGGGAAAACCGTAAGCCTTGAATACAAGGATTATTTTATCAATTAGATGGAAACGTCCTTGCAACTTCGACTCTATGGGGTCTGTGGTTAGGTGTCCGATGACCCGTAGGGCAAAATATTGGTGGTTTTACAACGGCATCCATTCCGAGCACAAAATGGACCAATCGCTAATGCTAGAAGAGTTTCTTCTATCCTAAGATGTCATTTTAATGGTCTAAACTCTAAAACAGTAGCTTGTGTGGTCTTGGCATTTAATCATAAAGGATAGGATATCGCAGGTGGTATTCATTGAGATACCAATTGACAGACTTCTACGAATTAAACCTAGATCTTTCGCATTGGTTAGAAAGACCATGAAACTCAGACGGTTGATAAACAAATTAAAAATATGTATTAAAAACAGATTAAATGGCATTAGATGGAGCTATGGAAGGGTGATAACGCCATCGGAAATTGAAATAAATGTGGGGAATATTTCAAATTCCAGGCCCTCTAGAGGATGAACCGGCTTGATGAAGCTTCTCGGTAATATATTTACAGGTTGCGACCAAAGTGCAGTCGCGATGTGGCCCGACCTGGGAGTCGAACCCAGAACTTTCACCAACAGAGCTATGCTATTGGCCCCTACATTATGGGACCTCCTACCGTGTGGAATATCTGCCCGATCAGATGCACTTTTGGGTTTCAAATGTGCATAGTATCTCCGGGAACTAGGTCGGCGACACAACCAGTCGTATCAAAGCAATTATGAATTTTAATCGAGCAGTAAAAAACTAGTATTTTCAAATAAATAGAGATTTTAAAGCGATCGAGTGAGTTCGCAACTATTCATATAATGAGACCAATTCGGAAAGTGGAACGGTATCGTTGTAATAAATTGAGACTGTTGTTCGCATAATGCCGAAAGTTAATTTGGAATTCACTTCCCTGGACATAATTGGATAAGAATTCATTTTGTCTGGCAAGGCGTGTGGCTCGCATCACTGCCTAACAGAATCCTAGCGTTGAACCTCCACCCGTTGGCAATGCTCCCGACCTTGCAACCACTGATGCCAAACCCGTTAGGAGGCCCGATTGTGTAGTGGTTAGCCCCATCGCTCTGTTGGTGAGGGATCTGGGTTCGATTCTCAGCGCAGGCAACCTGGGGTGGCACTGGGGACGCTGGAACCTGTAAACATATTCCCGAGAAACCTCATGGCAAACACCCATGGCGTCGGTTTATCCTCTGATAGGAGAGAGCCGTCAAATTTGGATTGGATGTGGAAAACTGTTAACCCCCAATACCGCGAACACGAATTCTGCTTGCATAATCCAATCTATCCGCATAATAGAACAGTTACTTCTGGACAATTACACCCCCCAATCTCACACAAAATGAAGTGACCTACCAAGACGTACTTCCGCGGAGCAGAAGCTAGATTGGGAGAAAAGGCACCACATGACATTTACAATCTCCGTGGGCCTTTTTTTACGTATTCACGGGAGAAATGTTTGGCAAATTGGTGGCACGCGATCAGAAGATAAAATGTCCAATGTTTGCTTTCTACGGGCGACAACGAATCCTAGGCCAGTGTCGGTCGAAAACGTAATCCTGAAAAACGCAGTCTGTCCAGAGCTACATTCGGGGGCAGATTTCAATGAGGTCTTCGATGTTCCGGTTTGCATAGCAAACAAAATGTCAGTGTCAAATTTCATCTGTGCACGTTTTCGTCGAATTGAATGTCATGTTCACTTAAAATTGCCGAAATCTGAGATGGCGTACACCAGTGAAGAACGTCCACTCAGTATTTTTCCACTCGCTCAAATTAAAAAAAAGACCGTTCCGGAGTGATAGACATCTCTGGAAAACACAAAAATGAGAAAACCTTGTCTCCGTGAGCCGCTACCCTACCCTCTTGGTTCTCCCCAAACCCCCATCACCACTGACAATTGGGGGTCGGTAAACTCACGGAACCAGAATCCGTATCACCGCTGCCAAATCAAATACTCCGTGGGGCAAAAACTTACAAGCCCTAAAACAGACTTTTTTGATAACGAAACTTGTATATTTACCCGCGTTCCCTTTGGCGGAAAATAAAAACTTCTTTCTATAAAAAAAACGTTTTTTTTCGGAATATTCATTAGAATATTTTGGTTATCCAATGGGATTGAATTGGATCCACCCCCTATTTAGTGATCTCAGTGTCACACGAAGAGGTTGTGGAAGTGGCCGCTGGCGCATGATCAAACCACACCGGACTAACTACAAAGGGGCATCACGTGTAACTTGGGTTGGTAAACTGGCGGATGACGCATCCGGTAGGCGTCACGCAGCCTCCATCAACGCTACCCACCACCACCCCTTCACACGTTGATTTGGATGATACGCTGAAGGTTAATGGATTGACTTACTGCCTTTTGGGTGTCCTGTTTGTGGCGAAGTTTCTCGGCCTCATTGGAAGTCGGTTCAATGCCCCCTGTGTAGACGGAGAGCTTGTGTATAAACGTGGATGGTGGCGATCGACCGTTGTATTCCTCCTGAAAGGTGAAGGGAATTTTAAGATCGTTTGCTAGGGCCAAATACCCACCGGGTAGCACATTTCAAACGCCCCCAGGAAGCCTTGTGAGCCGCAGGGTGTATGGTAACAACGGGTTTTCTCTGGACTCAGTGTCAGGGTTAAGTTCAACAGTCACCTGTCCTGGAGCGAAACTACTGATTGCGAGTTTGTGAAACACGAGTCTCTTTGTTTTGTCAACTATTATTTCCGGCGCCTTGGGATAAGCCAAAGTAATAAATAGGAATCCATAACTTCGGGCATTGGAATCTGCCACCGCCAGTTAGTGCAATTTCCTCGCAATTAGTCCATGCCTCCAATGGGTGGCCCGATAGTGAGTTGATAAGCATCCTCCATACGCGTGACAACACTCACGAAGCCGCTTCTACCGAAACGAAGCCGGCATTAGTTAATTTCCCACGATGTCGGTAGATCTGAAGGGATGCCTATGCTATCATTATTAGAAACTAAAAAGATACTTCAAGCGACAGGTTCCCATGAATATAAATTCGTCCACAAATTTTCGTGAGCCGAACATTGGTGTACACAGTCTTGCAAATAGAGTTACCGTGAGCTTTGGTGGGACTAATATTACGAATCACAGTTCTTCCAGTAACCTGTAAATCATTAATAGCCACGTTATAAATCAGGAACTATTAAATTTAGGCAGAGATATGTCAGTGGTTTAAAAACCAAAACTGATACATTGATGGAAGGTATTTCCACGGGCGAATCTGAATACCAATCAAAGAAAAAACCGATATAGGCCATAACCAGAGGGTAACAAAACTTTTATGCAACGCAGTAGCCTGTAAAATGCACTCTTATCACACATAATCGCGCACTAAAACTGTAATATAATCACGTTTATGGTTCCACGGAACCCACAGCGAAATTGCTCGGCAGGTTTTTCCCTTGATGGTGGGTCGACGTACTCCATTTCCATAGGCACACTTGCCTGTTAAGCTCTAGAGGATGGAGTTAGTAGAAAGCTCCGATGCGGTGTCCCAACAAAGGATCTAGAAGGCGATTAGAGCAACAGAAGGTCTACGGGATGCGTGGTTGGACATAGAAGAATAAATCTGCAAAGAATCCTGAAAGCGGGTTGGCGTGACAACGAAATAAGGCTTCCACGTTCAGGCAGAGTGAATCTGTCAACGCTTCTGCAGTGGCCAAGGCGTTGAGCCCTTATAACTACACGATGTCGACGGGGTGCGTGGACGGAGATGGAGCACAATCTTTCCTGGCCTCCGATCGTGGCTTGTGGACGTCTACGCTTCGCTAAATCCAGCCGCCTCATCCTCTAGCAGGAGCAGCTAGTCGCGCCACAGAAGAAGAAGAAGAAGAAGAAGAAGAAGAAGAGGAAATGCGATTGGACAGTCGCACAGTAACGGATGGAATGGCGGATGTATTGGTTGCAGCGCGCGGCAATGGAGAGATTGACGACGCGCCACCAGTCGAAACAAAAAACATACCCGGAAACGGTACCAAGTAGCAAACAGTTTTGAGGGGTCTCTACCTTCTACCACAACGGGCCATCTTCTACTCTCATCACAAAGCAGTCGGAAGCCATCGCATAAACACCCGGAATGCCGAGTTAAACCTCAGTCAACATATACTCATTCTGACAATGTTAATCGGAGGTATTTTGGCTTATTCTTAAAACACTAGACTGGCAGGTGCTCGGGAAACTGTAAAAATGTTGTGGTGATCAAAATAAAAATTAATTCAATTATAAACTAGTTGAATTTTTACTCTTTAGATCACCGAATTAGTCCCCTCGTTTGTCTTTATAATTATTAGACGTCGTCCCCGTCGTCCCCATCCCATTCTTTGATAGAAGACAAACTTAATGCAATCCTTAATTCCCCTTCTGCAAAGACTTGAACAAAAAGGCTAATTAATAGCAAAACTGACTCAGCACAAGCAGTGGAGCGAATGAGCATTGCTAGCGGTCGTTTGAGAAGCCGTTTTTCCGGGGATAAATTTGCCTTTAGGCCGTTTTAAATGTTTATTATTGCAAATTTATTCTAGCTTACACCGAACCCATTGCTTCAGCGTTTAATCACTACTCCGAATTAATAGCCAATGTACGAAATATGGCGCAAATACGAATGAACGGATCGTTTTTGGTTAAAACAGTACGTCTCTCTTCGCACGTCTGTCCCCACTCCATTTATTTATTTACCGTCCGTAGGGTGACCTGTCTCGATTTTTTTCTACAAAAAATGATCATCATTGCGGTTGTATACACCAGTCTGATGTGGCACAGCAGAGGGATGTTGGTGTGGATATGTATACACCAGTTGTGCAACACAGAGCCTCATTGTATGATAGCACGAGGAATTAGGATTTATTTCGTTTAATTATAAACTGGACACGCACATATGAGCAGTACGTAACTGGGGTGTCGGGCAGGATTTGCACCTCTGGCACCTCGGTGGAGTCTGTCATGGCTCCGGATAACTCCCAGTCATCGGTCTCACCGGGACACTTAACTCGAACATTTGACTCCACGTAGCTGCATGCGGTGGTGGAAACATCCCAGTAAACCACATCCTGATCAAGCGATTCTCTATCTATCTCACAGATCCCTGCTGCATTACAGGACTAAGGATATATCACAAACACGAGAGGAGGCGTTTAAAAATAGTCTCGTTTAATAGAAGGTCATCTATGCACTCCATCCAAGACACCAGTATCCATCGCCATTTCTTTAGATGATGAACAATCGCTTACAGCATATTAGTTGAGTCCTCCATTTCAATGGGTCTCTAGACAAATCTCTTCGACCAATCCGAGGATTATATCTTTTAATACACGCCGTAATCCGAACATTCCTTAATAGTTGCGATTTTTAGTTTCAGCTAAACTGGAGAGACGCTTTTTAGATATATAAAATAGTTAATTTTTTAATGCTCAATTCTATGGTCCTCGTGGCATTGCTACGGCGATTATCGCTATTATTATTATTATTATTATCATCAATAAAATATCGGTGAGTCATATATTTGGTTTTATGTTAATTAGATAAATGGATATTTTATGTTTCTTGGATTAATTTATCGTACCAATTAATCAGCTTAATCCACAACAACCCACCCCGCCCCTTCCGGGCGACCAAACTACTCTCCTGCATCCTCGCGGAAGAAGCGCGGATCATGGGTTAAAACTGGGTCGGGGTAAGGACGGGAGCAACGCGAAGTTAACCACAATTACTGGGACAATACTGACACCCACAAACGCTAAATAAACGTTTTCTTCAGTGGTTAATAATAGGTGACGATATTAACCCTAAATATGTTAAGGAAACCTTTTAATTCCTCAAGAAACCGGTTATATTTGCACCCATTCCCAACGTGTTTATCCATAAGATACACGAAATGCAGAACCATGGCATGTCAAAGAATAGCGAAGTGCCATTAACGGCTGCGAAATATCTCTGGGGGCGAATGTCACACTTATTAACCTTAGAACCTGGAACATTTAGGCATTAGCCGATTACTATACTCGCAGAATTACTGGGGGGTTTTGCAGTATACAATGTCAAGGCTGTATGTATTACAGTTATATTTCATTCATCGCAGATTTGTTAAATAACATGAAGTTTGATTTAAATATTTTCTTTAGATTGGCTACGCGCTAACCTCATCGTCGTATAACAATTTTCTTTCATTATTTTTATGTTTAGGCTTTACAAATCCGTTCCAAGATGGCCCTTTTGGATATCGTTCCTGCGGTTCCTCAAGCAATAAAAAGGGATAGTTGCCAAGGTCCGACCCGTGAATAAACGATAATAACAAAAGGAATCCGTTAAAAAGGCGGTAACATTACAAGCCACAACAAATTTCTGTTTACATCTTACACAATAAACATGAACGGGGTCGGTAGAACGCCTTTGATCTATAACGACGTTTTTTTATTTATTTAATGCTCAACATGGCCTGCTTGCTACTTAATTATTAAAAGGCGGCCATTTGGTTGGACGGATTTTCGTAAAAGAAGTGAGGTAGGAATTCTCGTGGTGTCGTTAAACAAGGAAATAACATCACTGAGAATTTGTATTTTGTCATGGCATTTATTTGAAGATATTTGAAAGTCACTATTCGTGTGACGGGACGGAAAAACTTGACACCGAACAGCACCAGAAATAATTAAACAACGACTCGTTCGTATTAAATTGCGGGAAAACCTTTCCACGCATATAGCGAGCTCTTTGATTGCTAGGCATTCGGCCTGATTGCGTGTCCCCGCAAACTTTCGTCCTTGCAAAAAAGCAGATCCACGCTGCTTTTGATCAAATTTCTTATTTTTTGGGAGAACATTTCGTATATCCTTTTACGACCACAGACGGGTCTGGCTCTCTTTAAGTTTAAAACAGCAGACGTCAGTTGCCTAACCGAGGTGAAAGTGTACAGCATTAAAAGTAACACGTTTTGTAAAATACAACTTTTTACCCAATTCCGTGTCGAAGCAAATATTGGCGCCGGCGGTAATTACAAATGACGCCTCACCAAAAAATGTACTAGAATAGATAGGCCTGGACGAATGCCGATAGAAGTCATAAAATGAGACCGGAATAAGTCGTATAGTACTACTTGACCTTGTCAACCCTGAAACCGAACAATTTTGACACGTGATGCGAAATGATGACATAAAACGCACATACTTCGGACATAAGGATGATCGGGTCAGTCGGGCATGTGTTACACGTACTGCAGTGTGAAAGATTGTTTGTTATTTGAAAAGATGTGACGAAAGAAATTAAAATTTTCGTTAAAAAACATCAGCTGAAATCCACGAGATGAAAAGGTTCTACTCCTCTCCCCATAAACCTTGTTCGCTAAGTAAAAATAAGAAACTAGGCGATTCAAAACTTGATGTCCAGTTTATGCCGTGTTGTGCCCATCTAATTGATCATCATTTATCAACACCCATCTTGGATTTATCCATTTAGTGACCTATCAGGTCACGTTAATCCACACCATTTCCAGACCCATCCGAGCGTTATCGTGAAAAATCCACCGGTCATGCACAGGGCCTTTGCAAAACGATATACTTTGAGTGCTCAACTTTCATTTCTTGTAAATTTAACTCGTTATTATTTAGATTATTCCTGATAACGTATTCTGAATCTTTTATGTCAAATCGATACTATTTGTATCAATTGTGTTCATTGAAAATTGTAACGCTGATTGTTTTGGTCTTCGTGACCTGAATAAAACGAATATCGTTAGTCATTTTTATCCTCCGTGGTACATAATAGTATTCTTCAAAAATATTTAATCATCCACGGAATACTTAGAAACGCGAACCCGTAACAAAACAGTCAGACGGCAACATACCAGTAGTATTATATACGAGTAGGTAGAATAACATTTCGTACGACAAAAAGGGGTTCACAATGGGTTGACGATTTTTTGTCATAGTGAGTGGTTCATCGAACAATCGATAGAATTAATATGACGATATCATAATTACCGAGTCGTTAAGATAAATAGGAACTACTTAATCAGAAGGCTACGCTTCAACCTCGAACTTAAGACAAGCCTGGTTTGCACCACAATGGTTTGACATAAGGTATTGGAAATCCGAATTAGCAAGCAATTCGTTCTTTAAAAAAACACTAACTTGAATAATAGCATAGTTAGAATTGAAATTCGTCCCAATCCAATATTTTGACTATAACAACTGTTCCGAAACCCTTGTTTAGTTTAAAATGTTCTTTTGCGCATATCCAGTGTCCGCGCCCAATTTAAAAACGACCTCGGCGGAATATCGATTTTTTGTGCAGCGAATGATGCACGTAACCACTTTTTTTCGTGTGACATTTGCCATGCACTGCTTCGTTCAAAATAAAATTCCAAAACATTGGCGGCCATCTCCTCCTAGTGGATAAACGGGCTTCAAGGGGGTTTGCCGAGTTGGCCTGAACTGGGAATCGAACCCAGGCCCATCGCCAACAGAGTGATGATGCTAACCACGACACAATCGACCCACTGTTTCGATCAAGTGACCCCGAGTGAAACATCGGTCTTATCCAGCCACAGAGATAAATGTTGGTACAAGGTTTCAAAACGAGACTTAAACAATGGTTCGCGACAAAAAACGGTATTTTAACTGTGCGGTTTCAAATGCTTTCTCTCTCTCAATGATATGAATTCACAAACATTGGTATGGATGAAAAAATGAATATATCACAGCGTAAACTTTCCTTTGGGAAACGTGCCTGTACTGACCCCAAATTGCAAAATACTGTAAGATTGGTGCAAATATATGTAGGTGGCGTTTAAGAATAGGTAGGGCCGATGCCGCATTGAGTGTGATTTGGGGTGGTCCCGACAGCCCGGTTGTACTGATATAATTCAAATAAATCTATAATTACTGTTTTCGAAGGTTCATCAAGGCATTTTCGGCGGGCCAATCTCCGGTTATATTATTCGTCCAAACGCCGATTTGGGCGAGCGCGTGGTTTTTTCGCAGAAAACCCATTATTCTCCCTCTTACGACTGCTTAACTTCGGGAAAAAAATACTGTCTGTTGAATCCCAAAGCCACTTGAGTTAATCCAAATAGAGCGGTTTTTAAACAGTTTTCTTAAAATACGTCATTTTTTTATTCATTCCGCTTAATATCCGTGCGGTGTAGACAACTGCACTGTAGGGATGTATTCTCTCGTGTACCTTCAAGATGCAATACGTTTTGAACTATCTTCTTCCTTTCCACGGAATCCCCAGACATTACAAGCGTCACTGATGACGTGGGGTTTCTGAAATCCCACGTTTTGCTTGGAAGATTTATAACCCTCCCCACTGAAGAAGGCTGCTATTTTCTATTCAGCGCACAACCAACCAGAAGCCGGTATTTTAACAGAAACACGTTTTGCTGCAGTTATCTCAAACATCTCTCCAACAGGTTAAGCCTCCATACAAATAAAAACAGTGTTGACGCACCAGCCATCAATCATTTCTCGAGTGTGGAGGAGGATTTGAACGGGAGAGGAGGGGTTCGATGGAAAGGGTAAAGGAATCACGATGTGGATGCTGTGTCCGTAGTGAAAATTACCGAGCACTTTTTATCACAGCCAACAAACACAATCCTCCAAACAGCCAGGTCTCACTTTCAGCACAGTTCCCTGTTTCTCTGTGCTCAGTAATTTGGCTTATTGAGTGAATTGCCTATAAGCACATAGACACCGCAAATAATGGTTGGATTTCTCGGCGTGGAAAGAAATGGAAACTGTTTTTAAGAATATTTCGAAAATTCCCACTGTAAGGACTGTTAAACAAAATAGAAATCGTTTTTGGAAGACAGGGAGCAGGATGGACGCTGCGAGTAGACCTAGAGATCTGTCCTGGTTCAGTGGGAACACACGACAACGCGAGTACCAAAAGCCCTGGAAACCTTTTCAAGGGTTACGTTTACAGACGACGCGCAAGGTAAATCGCTGCATCTTTCCAAGTCGTTTAAGAATCAACGCCTCAAATATTTGAAATTTCGCAACCGAATATTTCCCCAACCAACCAAGAAAATAAAAAGAGGCGTAAATTAAATCAGCCTTATCCAAGGTTTTGTCCAGTTGGAGTGGAGGCTTTTTTGCAAATTGCTATCTTATTTTGAAAATATTTTATACTTTGCCTTGGCCTGATTGAATAGGTAAATTGTGTGCGGAATAACGATAGCGAAAAAGAATTGTACACTGTGCCAAAGCTTTAACTGTGGGAGACACTTCCGTTGTATACGTGGGACCTGCATAGGACCTTGGGTGAAGCAGATTACTGCAAACTGTCTCCCTCTCCCTCTCTGAATCCCACTTCCTCTCCCGTCCCAATCAGCTGTAAGATACCCTGGTTGTCAAGACAATTTTAATCAGTTAAAAACTCGAATCATAGACACACATACACGATAGCCATCATAACACGTTAGACAACAAAAGCATTTGAGTCATCATTCAAAACTGCCCAATAGAGATGTATGGTGATTCAAATTGAATAAAATTGAATGTCACTGGCAACCGAAATCACTATCTTTCAGGCTTGTAAGGGAAAAGCAACTATCAATGATGATGATAATAATATGAATGGTATTCGCTTTATGCATTTAAATGTACAACAAGAATAAATAAACAGGGGTACAGGGAATAATACCGATGTCAATTTGGAACAAAGCCAATTATAACCGTGACGTAAAAAAGGTTTTAAAACCGCGTAATGGCGGCCCTATCCATAACGCACGCCCAAAAAATTAAAAATATCTTGCCAATCAACGTCCTTCCTGCACAGTTGACAGTAGGCAACGCTAATGGTGGACATATATATATCAAAACATTAGATTATCACAACTATTATCTCACTATACCCAAATGGATTAAATATTGGGCAATGAAATTCCGGAAAAATAATAGGCCTAGAGAAAGTGTGACATATCTCCCTCGGGCTAAGAGTAGGAAATTGAAACGTTAGTGCCTTGACAGCAAAACAATATCTCCAAAGAAAATTGGTTAACTGGGCTATGGTATCTCAATACCGACCGAAGACGTCTTCAATTGTTTTAGGTTTGTGGGTAAACAGGCATGTCTAGGGCCAAAGTTTGTAACAGTTCACATTCATTTGGGTAAATGGAAATTCTCGAGATAGTTAAATTAATTTTTGCAAAATTCCAAATCCTTCTGCATCCAAAACCAAGCAACTAGACGTGCTAGCCATCGTTTTCTCCTAGGGTTGCTCAATAACCACAGCGTCTTCACAACCAATAACCCCATTCAACTATTCCACGAGAAACGTTAAATAAAATGCTTTTTTGTGCCTTCGATGACACCGCAACTTGAGCACACTGACTTCGAGAAACGATTAATCCATCACAGTTGACAGCCTCCGGGCAGACATAATACAATTTGGCGTAATCTATTCAATGTGGGGGGTGGGAAATCGTGTTCTATGGGGAGCGAATGAACAAGGCGAATTAAGATATATCTCCCCATCTCTGGTTGCAAAAAACAACAAAATCACAGCTGATTTTTCTGAACTGAAATTGCCCTTACAGGTTTTTTCCAGCGAATTTGGGCAGACTGATTACATTAAAAAAACGCGGACAATATAAGCCGAAATAGGTATCTCAGGTTGAAGTAGTCGTAGACGCAGTGGCAGTAGGGGTTACAAGTTCAGTTTGCATGCGCACATATCTTATGATAGATTAGTTTGCTTTTTTTCACTATACACCAACCCCTTTGTCACACCGACTGGCGTAAAAATCACCCACGAGGACCCAAACACATTAAGACGGTGGCGAAATCATTGACACCAACCATTGGTTTCAGGTTTACGGTCGATCACCCCCTCCTAACCATCTTAAATTAAACAGGACACCTACTGTTGGTTACCACTTTGGCGCGCCTTATGGATATGGTGATTCAATGGCCGCAATTACGCGCCTCCCAAACCTTTAAATGATATAATTCCAGGGGTCATTTGCTTTCTTCCTACTTTGCCTCGTTGACCACATATTTCCGGTATTCCTGGCAACTTATTTTTTTGCCTAATTTAATGCAAAACCTTTTGGTCTTCGTGATCTTAATAAAGCGACTTCCATTGTTTATTTATGATTATTATTGGCCTGTAAGTCGGTCTATCGGCTGCTCGAAGTGGCGGGGAAGGCGTCGTGTGGGTAGAGAGTGCGTGGGGCTTTTGGATTAGTAGAGAACTCCACCTCCCAATCGTTCTCCACTACCAAGTGGGCGTGTGGTGGCGACGACACCATATGCCTGCTCCGGTTGCAGGTGCACACACGTGCTTTTGAACCCTTGGGGACAGCAAAGTGGTCTCAGGACTCAGCGCTTCACCTGTGTTCCCCTTGACGGCGTGCCGGTTGATATGTACGCGACTTGATGATAAAGAGTGCATCTGCGGCTGCCTCTGCATACCCCACCCACTCCCTGCTCTGTGATACCTAGGGATGCCTCAATTGAAATAGAGATTTACACGAAAATGAGGATTTTCCACGGTTAGAACTGTCCCCAGGGTGTCGAAGAGGTGCCGATATTAATCTAAACCGGACGCTCAAGGGTGATTCACTAGAAAGGAGGTAAGGGTATTTTTTACGCCTGTCCAATGGGCGGAAAAGGTGGCGGACGTTTCGCTAGTGCAGCGTTGACAGACTAAAAAAAGCACCCGATGCGACAGGACTTGCTGTACTCTTGGCCCATCTTACCGCTCTGCGTGGCATGACAGAGTTTAGGGAGATTCACGTCCGAAATTCTCTTCTACACACTTTACCCGACATGAATAGATAGCGTTCGCAACAGCTGTAGGAAATTTCTTTACTGTATTTCCGCAGATACGATTTGCCTAGGCTCGCGTAATGCCAAATTGATTAAAATTGATGGACAGTGTTGAAATGAGAAGCCATCAGAAAGTGACCTACGCAATTTACGAGCCACGCGAATCTAAGTTGGATTCAAAAAATACTTGCTGATCAGTTTGCAACAGGAAGCGCTATCTGAGACCTCCAAAATTGTCTGAAAGGTCTGCAATTTGCTTAATCAGGCGGACCAGGGCCATTCATTGACGGTTGATTGAGCCAAGCGGAACGCAGTTACGGACCCTTCACTCATCTCACAATCCGTGTATGCATGGTTACCCGGAGAACTGACCGCCGAGAGTAAACTGTTAGCTGAAATAAATACCCGAAACGAAACACATTTTGTTCGTTCTAGTAGTTCGAGTCTACGGCGTAAACGGTCTATTAAAAGCACCTTCTGTCTAGATATTAACCGTTAAGCATGGTTAACTACAAAACAACCGTCGTACGTCATTCATCACCTCTTATTTGATTTAAATAACTACCGGACGCCATGCTGCCGAATCACAGATAGTCGAAAGTTTGCCGCGAAACTATGCATCATTGCTAGACAAAAGAAACATTGGGAGCGCCCCATATATTTGAACACAAAGGCTGTGCGCTGCAGATTGAAGTAAATAAACATCGATTGACCGTCTTCGACTAGCCACCGACTCAAAATTTAACAATAGGCATTAACGGAAGAAAACATTTTCGTTATCGTTTGTTTAACTCTGTCACGAGCCAATTATGCACTTAACAGAGTTCAGTTGCGGCATCCACATCCCGAAATTGCATACAGACAAACGTTTATTTATAATATTGAAGGCCACGCTAAAAACCTCAGATGGCTCGTTCCAGCTTGCTTAGAAAGCGCATAGAGGCGACCTTCTCGCCCACCCTAGATGCTGAACCGAATGCCACTAAGAACGTTTGAGCTTCACCCCGACTTTCAACACTATGCCATACTCTCGAATCTTACCCCAATTGTGCAAAGATGGGATTGACGCTTGGAAATTACTTCTCTAACAACCACCAGCACGTTAGAATCGGCGAACACACCTCTTCCCACGTCTCTAATAACAGCACTTTCACAATTTCTGTTCAATTATTGTACATAGAAACTGCAGTCTCTTAATTGCGTGGTTCTCATCAAATGCGCGGACGACGACCGGACTCTATGCAACGTTCGCAAGACGAACGAGGAAACGACCAACTTGGCCGTCGTCGTCGTGGTCTTGTGAGTGTCTGGCCCTCCGTAGGCATTTCGAAAGAATCTCGGTTTCTAGAGGAATATCTGCGCTTCCCACATATCAGGTGACCCCTCCCATCCCATCCCAGCAGAGCAGAAACTCGAAGACGCTCTTCACATGTAGCAATATAAAGTTTTCATTCTGAAATGTGTTGTCCTCTTGACCTAATTAAAAGGGCACCGTTTGTTTTTATTTTTCGGGAGGTGGCGAACACACCCCAGTGAGACACGCGCTTCCTGTTCGCTAGGGAGAGATTTTTGGTTTTTTTTCGATAGCCTCTTGAAGTGATTCACCATATAGATGCGTCATCGAGTTAGACAAACTCAAGGCCCGTTTCATCCCTGACTGGGTTGTGTTCATCGGACATGACTATGACGTACATTATGTAAACTGTGCCTTCAAACACTTGTAAACTGTACTGCGAATGCTGAATTCGTGTAAATTATCTTAATTTGTCGTTTCTCCAACAACTATCACTGTTATTTTCCCAAAAACGTCCTGTGGATCTAAAAATCACCTGCAGAGTAATCACAAAGAATGGGCGAACTTGGTTTCATTAGTCAGATGAATCTTTGATGGTTTATAGCTAATTTCATCTCTCTTAATGGAATTATTCAACGGAAAAAATAATGCTGATTATTAACAATTTAATTTTAATAAACACTTCTTGCCAAAACCGCCATAGTTTCCGACGCCATAGTCTGCGGCGTTA
This sequence comes from Proteocephalus fallax, assembly GCA_028672205.1. Classification (NCBI taxonomy): domain Eukaryota; kingdom Metazoa; phylum Platyhelminthes; class Cestoda; order Proteocephalidea; family Proteocephalidae; genus Proteocephalus; species Proteocephalus fallax. The sequence goes on along the minus strand of JAPUBX010001845.1, from coordinate 110,645 downwards.
GATTTGCGTTTACCAGGGAAATGTGCGTCCCAACACGGCTCACAATGTGTCATTCCGATTAAATCTTTTGTCTGTAATTATAATCGTGCGTTTGGAATTGCGCACATCAGAGTGAGGGAGAAAGAGGTCATTCGTACATCTCGTGAACGACAAGCCGTATGTTAAGCAACACTGGTTGACATAATCGCACTGTTTGTGACGATAATGAAATTCGGATGAAGAATCTGGGAACTAAGGAACAAGGAATGTCTCCACCAACACCCCCCCCCCTTACACTCAGGCCTGTCGCAATTAGGGTCTTAACGTAAAGACCTAGCGATCTGAGAGGCCACTTCAAATTGGAGAATGTGTGTCCGGATACGCTTACACCTTCTGAGACTAACAGGAGACTTGCAGAGAGTTTTACTTACCAACTACTACTCGCAAAGACGAGTAGTATCGGCGACAGTTCCATGGAGGACACCGACCCCTTTTTCTCTGGTACCAAATGCATCCCAAGGTTATTCAATGAAAGGAAACTGGATTTCCAACTTCAAGGAAAGGTCAGGAAAGTGGGGAAACAAGTTAAATCCCCAAAAATTAATTGTGCACCTTGGGTTGGCATGCAGAAGGTGATGTCAATCACAACAATAAAGAGCAACGCACCTCGTAGAGTCCCATGGCACCTTCATCGGCTTCATCATTAACGACAACAGCGTCAGCGTCGGACTCTAGAAAAACAAACGATAAATGCGTCGTCTTGGACTTAACGGGAGGAAGAGGCTTCTGAAGGAAACATCGTCAGTAATTGCCACGGCAACAACCCAAAATATGTTTTTATCCCAGTGCTGCCATACACAGAGCAAGAAACGCACAAAATGAGTTATTTTTGGGCGCGTATATTTTGGTTTGTTTAGCCTGATCCCAAGGGAATAATAACAACAGTGGTCCCCACCTGCTTGTTACGGGGAGGGCTTACACCTGCTTGAAATCGTCAATAGAAAAGGAGGTTTTCTGATTTATTTAGCATATCTATGACACAGATGGTATGAAAACAAATTTCGTGCATAGGATGAGCCGACTTCATATATGTTTCCAGGACGGTTGTTGGGAATATTCAATAGATTACTGCGTCCCCAGTGCCATCTGAGAGATAGATATGGCCACTGCATCCTGATGCGTACACTTTAAAGTAGTCCCTAGTGGAACGCAGACTGATTACAGTCACTCGCCGCCGCTCCCGGCCTAACTTCTGATTCGAACTCGGGTCACTCACGAACTCAGGCAGGATGCAAACGGCTACGCCATCTAAATTGTCTGTTAATTTAATGACATAACTCCAGTAATTGGTCCCTCGTATTTTATCGGCTGAATTCACGGCACGTCCACGATTTGGAGGCGCATTGATGGATCTAATATGAATAACAGCGAAAAATTATACTACGAGCTATGGTCGAACATCTACTCCAACTTAACATCGATGGTGGAACAATATTAACACGCGGTCGAATTTTCTCAACGCCTTGGCATCAAACCTTTGAGGTCATTAAAAAGATTCATATCGACCATTGTTACTCCTTTTGCCGAATTACTATGCCATTTTGCTAACCGAAGGATTATCTGGTTACGCGAAGTCATCCTAGATTGGTTGGCTTTCGCTTCCTTTAGTAAATTCATTTTCCGTAAATTATTTTCTCGGAAAGTTATCCTCTGAATTCTCTTAAGTGTTAATGGTAATCACTTTAAGTGGTTTAACTTCAAAAGCTGGTGTCATGTTCGAGATTCAAACCGCCGGTTTGACTGAAAACAACGTCAGAGCTCTCAAATCTTTCATTATGTTTTTATTATAGTTGTTGCAAAGAAGAACTTAAACTTCATTACTTAGGCTGTTATTAAAACACTAAGGTACATGCTTGGTAACGGATACTAACGGTAACGGCATTACTAAGTGAAGAATCATAAGAACCAGTCCAAAAACAATGCATCGCGCAAATATATGATCGTGAGAGTTGTTTGTGAACGATGAATTTAAAATAACACGCGTTAGTCGGTGTAAATAGACGTTGATTATTAGCCGGTTTTTTTTATATAAAACATTTAGATCAGTGAATCAAATATTCGACGCAACAGAAACATATAATACTTTTTTGAAATTTTGAGTTAAAAACCATCAATAATATTCAATAAATAAATGGATAATCGCATACGCCCTTCGATCTTCGGCCGTTCACCGGATATTTCTCGGCCGGTGAAGTGCTTATTACCAAAGGAGATAACGCTGAATTTCTTCGACTTTGGTTCGCCGCTCATTTTCTGAAATTTGCACCAAATTCGTTTTTCTAATTGACGTCGCTTGCGTGATAATGATACGGAGAAAATCAAAACACAACGAAAATCGAGAACAGGCCCAAGGTCAATGTATGAAACGGCGAAACAAAGTACCATGATCATTTTCTGTAATATTAATACCAGTTTTATTTCAAAAGGCTTTAAAAAAATAAATGTAAAACAGATTAGAAATCGACACGTTTGACAGCTAATGTTACGTTCCACTTATAAAACTATCATGACCGATGGCATGTTGCCGATCATTTATTTTTGAGTCGACAGTTCCAATTTTATTTTATTTTTCGAACAGCTGCATAGAGTAAGGAATTTCATTTTGCGTTATCCAGTTTTATGAATTGCATCGGTAAATGTACGGGGTTCTTGATTAGAGAATCCAACTGCTTCGGGCCACTTGTTGTGAATCCTATCATGGCAAGAAGTTAATTCTCCTCTCTGTAGCATGGGACAGCGATTTCAACATATGTGTTTTGTTCTCAACAATTAAGCATCGGAAATTTGTAAATTGGTGGTCGTGGAACTTGTTTGTGACGATAATAAAATTCGCACACGGTGGTAGCATCACTGCTGGAGGTTAGGTACCCAGAGTAGACATCTGGCAGTTGACTTGCATTGCACAGTTTATCTCAGTTGTGCCAAAAAAAGTGTTTTACTCCCGGCTGCATGTTTTAGAAACTTCTCGTCAATAGTCGGATTGTGCGTCGTACTGTATGTAGAAGACGTTTTTTGCAGACGGATATTTTTGGCCAATGCAATTTCGAGAATAATGAGATTGGGGATAACTATCCTTGGAAGACGGAGATAATTTTATTGTTGGCCAGGTTTTATATGGAAGTTCTGGCTACATGCAGAGTTCAAGGAATTTCTACATACTTGTGTCCATAATAAAAACACGATCATACGCAGCTGGCCGCAGATATTCGACCATTGGGCGGAATAAGCACTCTAAATAAATCTTCAAATTTTGAATACAGCAAGACTAGATAAGAGAAAATACTATTTATTTACACATAACAAAGTACAATAACACTACCCGTTTGCACGTGTTTGAGGAGTTGAGATAAATGAGTCGGAGTCTTTGCAGCCGTCGAATAGAACGTCGTTTATATTAGGTTCGATACAAATATAGTCTGTAATGGCTCAAAGTTAAAGTGTTTTCTTCATTTGATTCATTTCGGACAGATCCGATCGTTTAACCTCAAACAAGCTAGCACACAGTCCGGTTAACGAATGACGCGCCATTCGCACACATGGGGGTACGGTTGGTTATACGGCATTTCGTGTCTTCTCCCGTTCGTTTCCACAGAAGCTTCGCTTTTCTCAGCTCGTATAACAACGCAATCTATCAGTTAGAGAGTCGTGACATCGCAATCAACAAACAAAAGACGTGCGGCTTATCCGTTAAAAACGGGGCCAACCGTGAAACTCAAACAGTCATCCCACGTTACGTGCGGCACTTTTGGATCTACAGTATTGTATTGTTCCCCTTCAGGATGCCTAAACGTGTCGCTTCCTGTGTGTCATCATTTTATCTAAAAGGATGCTTACCGTTTAGTGTCCTCCATGAAGTTTTTAATAGCGTGTAATCCGAACACTTAACAAAATTAACTAATTTAAATTTGTGAAAGCGAGAAGAAACGTGAAAAAGTGACGGGTTGGATAAAAGTTATAAAAGCCACTTCATGTTATGCCCAAGGTTCGCCAGACGCTGTCAACAATGTAAACGATGGTGATGGCTTACCTTTTATTTACCGATATCAAGGTAAGAATATTCTCAATCATGGGGAAAACTATTATATATTCTCATTTACGGTTTCATATTTATATAGAGGGAAAGTTGAGTCTATGATTTTTGGTGTTTCCTTCACTTGATTCGCACAGAACTTGTCCGATCGTTTATATTCAAACAAACATGTGCACACAACGTCCTGTTAATGGGCGATGCACGATTTGTTATCAACATATTTCAAAGAAGCAATAATCATACAGAGTAGTTTTTTTCGTTCATTTTTTCTACAGGATGAAGACGTGAAAATATAGTTTCTTCAACTTAGATGTCCTTGTAGATTACGGTGGAACTTTACCTACTAAGTACAGAGGTGAACATTTGTTTCCAAACGCAAAACGAGTAAATTCCTACAAAGAATATGTTAATGTCTCACTTTGGAACAAATGAATGCATGATAAGAAACCATTTTGTCTCTTGTTGAGATTACCCGATTATCGGGGAAATGACCTAGAGACATTTTGGCAAACCTTTCAAAAGTCTCGTGATTCGTTTACTATTCTCCTCTCGAGATGCCTTTCTTTCAAGCCGTATGTTTTTTAAAGCACAATGTCTGCCTTAACCTTTACCTTATGGTCAGTTAATCATTGGCCATTTTCGGGCATTCGTCGACCGTTTTCCCCATATAGCTCGGATACGGCGTGCGCGTTCTTTGTGGGAAACATAACAGTTTAAGTTTTTTTGAAAAATTGAAATGCAGTTATTGGGTATATTTACCGACACAGTAGTGTTAGACAAAGTATTTGGCGTTACTCGGGTTTCCGAGGCAGTGTCTTGACTGTATTCAGAACTTTCCTATATTCTGCCACCACCAGATTTTAAATTCATGAATAGTGCACTTCTATCTCTATTTGAATCCAACTTACGGATTCGGGTTGAACGCATGATAAAACGGCCAACCACAGTCAGATGGTCCAATGACCGGCGACCAATATCTAGTTGACTAAACGAACCGAAACCAGGCATGCATAAATGCCGGTACGTCTGGTCAACTCTGATTTAACACTTCCACCAACCTCTTTATTTTAGACCAAGCCATCAGAGAGTGACCAGCAACGTAGGTTTAGCGTATTTACGGCATATATTTGTTATTTACTCAACTCAAATCTTCTTGTCCCTTCCTATTATAGTTGATCCACTCAATTCGGCGGGTGAGAGCTGCATTCTTCTTCCCGCAGCCCGGGGTTTTCTAAAGCAGGGTTCTCATCATTCGTTGACTGAAGGGAAGACTAAAAAGTTAGAAAAGAAGGCACGAAAGATCTTCAATATCGCTGGGATCCAGCCATCGCGTATTTCTATCGTCTATTGCAAGCAGCCACTCATTTTGGCAGAGCTCACGGACAATTCTGGTGTGACGGCTCGCTGTCACCTCATGGAAAAACTTGGAGAATCCAAATACAAAGGAAGTAGTGTTGCATGGCTCTCCAAAAAGAGTTTCTTGCATTTTGAAAAAGCAACTGAACCATGCATAGTACCTTCGGAATCAACGCAGCTTGATGCAAATGCAGCGGAACACGCGATTGGAACGAGGGCAGCATACAAGACGAACACCGACCTACGAGGCGTTGCAACGGGCATATTGCTCAAAGATCTGCCACCAAATATAAAGTACGGACAGCTGAAGAAATCCTTGCCGTTCCATGTGAAGGGACAGCAGCTAACGAAGAAATCTGGAAAGCTGAACGCCATTCTCACTTTTGCTACTCTGACCGAGTGTTCCGCCGCTTATGATTCATTAAAGTCATTTACAATGGATGGGCAAGCGGTAAGTACCTTTCAATTATTTGAAATTTAATATGCCTACCTTATCTGACGCTCCATTTATGATACTGTCTCAAGCGTTAACATGTTGGCAGGTAATTTAAGCACATCCTAAACCGACTGAGATCCCGGACTTAATATTTGTAAAGATGTTTTTTCATAACATTCCATTGGTTTTTTTGTTGAGATTTCCGCCGCTTTTGTGCGTCCACGTGCGAAGGCGAAAGCAATGGTGATCACAAAGGAATCCGTGAACTTCTGTCTGAATATCACAAACATTCCATTCGCCACCACTCAAGAACAATTAAAGGAGGCCTTTCCAACCGCCGAAAATATCGTCCCTAGGACTCGTCGTGACGGTGTCTTCAAGGGGTAAATAAACATTTACTACTTAACTTGATATAAGTAGTTATCGTGACCACGAAAACGTCGTTTATACAAAAAAACCATTTTTTTATGATACAAGTAATGTCACCTGTAATAAAAAAAACGATATTCCGCATGTGCCCGTTATTTGCCGCCTCTTTATTACGACGCTGTTTGGGTCCGTGATAGAAGTATCCCATTCTTCTTGTCGCGATTTAATGCTGCTTTTAATAACGCCGAAACGTCAACCAATACTGTACCAAGAAATAGCTTCCCTCACTAGCCGAGAGAGGATGCTGACCGTTACAGCCACCGGTCACAGTAAGAGGAGATGCACACAGCAAGGACTGGAATCGGTGGCTCTCTCATTCTGTCTAATGGTTTCTCATCGTCCTTTCCTTTTAGTTGCATCCATCTGCAACTCGTTTTACATTTGTCTTCTACTATTGGTAGAAGTAGTAGAATTGTTTATATACTAATTCCACACATGACACTTGATTTTGCAAACTTGAAACCTATTTCCGTTTACCAGCCGGGTTTACAACTCTAGACTATTCATTTTTCCTCCGCAAATCTTTCACGTAACACTCAAACCACGTTGTGCATTTCTCTATTTTATTGTGAACCAATCGTGCCTTTGAGCACCACGGTGTCAATGCGACTAATTAAAATCTTCCACAGATAGCCGCTGTCTGTCTGCCTGCTCATTCTCGCCTTGAAACGGGTTATAATTAAATCCACCCTCTCCAATCACCCCACAACCCACCCCCTCCCCAGTCTACGGCCGTTCACACCACGTGTTTTTGCCGTAAATAGCCCATTTCCTGTGCGACTGTTTCCTCCAATACACCGACCAATGAAATCACGTTCTTCCCGTTAAATCTATAATCACCATCTTGTGGACCGAAACACACCGAGTTAAAAGTCCACCGCTCCTCCCTGGGTTCGTCTGCCTTGCTTGCCTTCCGCTGGAGGGTGAATCGGCTCATTTGAACTGCCGCATCACAGCTGCCCATGCACGACTGCTCGTGGCTAATTGAGGTCTTCCAGTTCGGCTTCAGGCTGCGCGCACCGCGTTTCAGAGAGACTCAGCAGTCTCCATCTGGCTTGGCGGTGCCGGTGAACCCTTTTAGTTATCCGCCGCTCCGACCAATCAAAATGTAACCTTTTTCGGCGCCTAGTAGAGGATAAACCGACCTGACGGCAATACCGTTGAGGGTACCTCGAAGGTGGTTAGTATCCTCGCTCTGATTCGACTCCCAGGTGCCAGGCCTCCTCCACCACGGGTGGCACTGGAGACGCCGTCACCTGTGAACCTATTCCCAAGAAACTTCATGAAGCCGGGGGTTTCTTGGAAATATTTTGAAGGTGACGGCATCTCCTCTGCCAGTCTGTGCACGGTGAGAGGTAGAGGCTTTGAATGTGAACCTTTTGAAAGCCCGTGTCTAGTTCCGGTGGCCAAACCACGGCACCCAGGGAGTCAGTAGGCAACCGTTGTTGCAACAGTCCTACCCAATTTTCAGGGCAACCTAAAACATAACGGTCTTTACTTGTGAACACCGCGATCGAATCAATCGATGCTAGATCCATCTACACCCACTGCTAACGAGTTTCGCTAACGAGTGGCTATTTGAATTGAATGCAATAGACTACCCAATGCCATCGTCCATACTGTTCCCATCAGCCACACCATGCCCCATCCTTCCTCGCCCCGTTATTGGTCACCTTACACCAACCAATGTACTTCATTTAGTACAACACGATAAACCGGACGTGTTTATTCCATGCTTTTATCTAAGAGGAATTCGCAATTGATTGGACAAACTACAGTTTTGCATTTATTTGGAAACATTGCAACGAAAATATTTTCATTTAAAAGACAAAAGTAACATTTTCTCGTAATCATTTTAAATGTAACGCTCTCGTTTGAATTTCCCACAATAACTCTGTTTTACTATTGGTTAACCGGATGGGCCCATTTTTATGCTCGCTCTGTTAGGAAGAAACCTGGGTTCGACTTCATATTGGTTCCGCACTCAGAGTGTGAAAAGAAATCTTTAACAATTGCCAGGAAAAACAGCCATCTGGTTTCACCACACATTTTACTGTAAAATGGTCTGTGTGATTTCGGTTTTCGGTTAAATTACAACACCCCGTTTCTTTGACCAACGGGGACTGTTGTGTGTCAGTCTTTTGCGGGTGTGCCTGTCTGGTGTTTTCGCTCGTCTCGTCTCCAATCTGAAAGGGAAGCGTTGTAGCGGTAATTTGACTGATTTGATTTTGGGGGAATCTGAATCGGTTGTTTTTGTGTCGACATAATACGGAAAACTAATCTTCGTAATGCAATTTCGGCAGTTTCGAAACACCCCATCCCTGCCCACGTTTAATTGAAATATTTTTAGCACCTCTCAATGTCCCTGAGCGCCGTTTGGGCTGTTAAACACGATCTAAATCTCCTTGTTTTTGTTCTCGCTATCAGAATCACGAACGCCTGTTTATCATATCGCTGTAATGCACATACTTTGGATCGCCCAATTTTCTAGGCAAGTCTAACAATTATCACGTAGACTTTTTTCAATCAGTCACTAGACGTAAACAAGATAAGTGGTGTATCTGAGGCACAGCGTTTAAGGTCTACAGCTAGCGTTACCCTTGTTACTACACACAATAGAGGCAATCGCGTCTTTTTTGATGAATTCAATGGCACATGAGGCGGCATTTGACTCGGTAAACGGTGAGTCGCTCTGGACAGTAATGGAAGCGGTCCGGAAAATCAATAACCCTTCTGAAGTCATACTACTCGTCTGCCCGAGTGAAAGTTCGTGTCTACTGCGGGGAATCGGAAAATCTACCCCTAAACGTTGGCTTCCGACAAGGCTGCCCTCTATCACCGGTGCTGTTTAACTACGGAGTAGACCCAGTAATACAAAAAACCTCGTTGAATAAAACGTGCAAGTGACCCCGAACTTTTCCGTCGGTGTTCGGGAGTCCTCAGACAGTATCTTAGTCCGTGGAGATACCCGTAATGCCATACAAGCAGTATTAACCCGAATAAACGGCCTAGTAAAGGCACTCGGAGAGGAGATAAGCACGTCGAAAACCAGTCTTCTCGACACGCTCTGAACAACACTACGATTCGCGACATCCAGGAAATCAGCTCCGTCTCTGACAGGAGCTAGCCGCGCCAATGAAGAAGAAGAAGAAAACGTGGGCTCACAATGAATTAATTTACGCTGTCCAATTCGGATACCACTGTGGACGTCACCACCTGGACTATGATCTCAAGAATCCTCGTTAAAACAAGCTGGCTCATCCTATAGGCCAGCGTAAAACGCATCGGTCACAGCAACAAGAACAACAAGAAGCCCGCCCTCCAGCTTCGTAGCGCCGCGTGTCAGCTTACAAATTTGTTTTACTGTACTCGACTAATTGTCTTGTCATTCGAGATCTTACCATCGTCTAAGTTCATATGTACGTTTGGGTGAGTGTGGCTTTCGTGTATGCCTACGTCATCGTGTGATCGACCACCTACTGCAATGCGCCCATTGACCAGTTATTATCATATTTTAGTCACGCTGGTCGCGATGCATTTCCTTGGCCAATCCTCGAGGGAGGGGGTGGGGGAGATAGCCAGCATGCGTCAGGCCCCTATGCATTTGTTGTCATTATGCGAGGCCATTACAGTTAGTGGTGTCAGATTGCCCTGAACGCTGAAAAGGGTGCTCACGAACCCAGTTGGTTGAATTTTTATTTTCCCGCCTCCTTCTACCCCCCTTTCCCCGTCGCCTCCAACGGCAATCCCATTTTCTTTCACACAATAGACACCGTTTTGTCTCGTTAACTTTGGCATTTTGTGTTGTTAAGTCTGGGCAAAATTGCTGCTACATCTCACTGTTTACGTTTTCCCTGTCGCAAATGGAAGTTGCCTGCTTGGTCGTGCCTTGTGATTTGCCGTTTCAGCTCAGATGCCCGTCGTTTTTTCTTTACTTCAGTTTGTGGCCAGAGGTTGACGACGGTGTTATTCTTGTTCCTCCTCCTCATCCTTGGGTCATTTTTTAACGTTTGGGCAACTTGATTAGACCCATAAGTGGGTCGCTCTTTTACGCACCACACATAATCGCGCCGCTTTTAAAGAACCTCTTTAATTGGATAATACAGACGATGAACAATTATTATTGATCAGACATGGAACTGAATAATCATCCATTTGGAGCAATTGGTAAGAATGTCAGTGGTATTCTGACATAAAAATGGCCAAATCGACTCTCCTACAGCATCCAAAATACGAGTATTTACCGTTGCATCCTTCAACAAGGCTCTCGTGAGTCATTAAGTCGGCGTTCATTTCTGGTACTATGAACAGTCATTTGCATGCGGGAACGCAATCTTACGTGTCCCCATGAAGCAATATTGTCTGTGCGTTTATTTTGCAAGGCCTTCAAAACTGGTATTAAACTCGTTTTTCCCGGTCTTTTGACTTCAACTTTCTTTTTCTAATTCGAATTTAACACCATTTTGAATGGAAAATAATCACCATCTGTTTATCGATATAGAAGATATGGTAGAGGGTCTCCAGTTGATGAATGATGGATTGCAAATACCCCGCCTCCGTTGTTTTAGTGGAGAATCGTCCCGTCTGTTCATCCCGACCAATGTTTACAATGAGTAAACGTCTGGGCATATCCTAGTCTACAATCTGGGCGGTATGCCTAGTGAATTAACAATCAAGGAAAACGGTTTCCGCACTGAACGGTTTCCCAACTAACGCCGAACACGGGAATTCGTTTACTTTGTCGGTTCGACAAACAGCTAAGTAACGCCTTCCCCTTTTAGCAATTTCTAAGAGCCCCACCCTCCCAGCGGTAGGTATCTCTCTCAGGGACGCACCCTCTAGATAACCAACCAGAGACTGTTCTCGTATTTCTTCAAAGCACGGCGTCTGTAGCACACTTAAAAAACGAGCATCGAATCGCGTTTACATGTAGTTTGCCCCAGTGCCCTATTGCCTCAACACATAAGAGACAAACGTAGTTTACATGCCCCCCGACACACAAACACGCCTTTCTCTGTCACGCAATGGTGGCTAATACGCCTTTATCGCCCCCTCCACTGTGATTCGAAATAATGGGCATTTTCTTGACTCTCCCAGAAGTACACGCGCCTGCTTTGCTATGTGTCATGAGCCAGTGATTGTAATTGACCGACGCGTTTGGGATTAAAGTTGCATTGTATTTAGAGAGTGCTTTCCGACTGTCATCTCCATTTAATTTCGTTCAACCTTCCACCGCATCGTCTGTTGTCGCGTCTTATTCCAAGACGAGGCAGGACTTGCTGGGATGTCGCCGATGCTTTGCGCGTGAATGTCGGGGTTACCAGTACGGGTTGTTGCTGGTTTGTTGCAGCATTGTGTCTGGTTCTTTCGGTGCAGGAGACTTGGTTTGAGCCCTATTCGTATAAAAACCTTTGTCCACACCTGTATAATTCCCCTTATTGTGTATTGTTCCTCGGTAATTTTCCCCAGCCTTAAATTTTCTGACTTTTTAACCCGGTGTAGGTTTTTTTAAATAATCTAGATTTCTAGTGGTCTGCCTATTTTCTCCATTCAAAAAATCATCGTTCAACGCCACTTAAATAGTTGTTCACTAATCGCTGCTCGTATTTTAAGTGACCCCTCCCATCCCCTCTATCCCAGTTTATCTGAATGTAAATCTCTTCGACCAATGCGTAGACTATACCGTTCAATACCAACGAGAACAGCGGCATATTGCAATTCGGTCATTCCCTATTTGTCCCGATTTTTAGTATCACCAGAGCAGGTGAAACAGGAACTAAAAGACAATTTCCATATCTAGTACATATTAAACTGTCTTTTTTATGCCGAAACTTTTGGTCCTCCTGGCGTCAATAAAGTGGTAACTGTGCATACGGGTTGTTGCTGGTTTGTTGCAGCTGTTTGTTGTCTGGTTCTTTCGGTGTTGATGACGATCGCTCGCATCCAGTGATTCAGCACACCCACACACACCATCATCTAGATGGTGTTTTTTGGAAGCTTCAACTTCACATTCGCCCTTGTTCATCTATATTACTGCTGGAAGTTGTGGTCATGATGGCAATTATATGGTAATTACAATTATTAGTAATGCACCCTCCTGTAAAAATATTCCGAAGAATCTTCATAGCGAACCTCCCATGAAGACGGTTTATCCTCTTGCTCAAAGAAGCCATGCTCTTGTGGATTGATTTGGAATTCCTCCTAACTCACTAGGGAGTGAAAAGATGAATGCATGATGAATAGGAGTAACCGCCTGGATGCTGGGCCATTTGTCTTTGGATGTGGGCGCGCGTTTTGGATGGGACCTGTCAATGGCCGCCATTACGCGTTTGCCAGAATTTATAATCTTCGAGTGATTAATTAGCTTATTTTGCAATCTTCATTTTCGTCAGCATCTTCGTCAGCCCCCAAATTTAGCACAGCCGGCATGCGATGCTACTCACCTCCAACGCTTAACCAAGTATTACATCAAGTCCTGTGTCGGGATAAGACAATGTGGAAGCATGTTGACATGCCTGGAATCCCCAATAGTGAATAGGAGTTGATCACGCACTAGGATCCTGTGTGCTGTCGAATAGTGGGGTTAATCGACCCTTTTAAACAAGACAATTTCCTAAATTTTTGCAACAGATTGCTTTTACAAGTCCACGAGGACGAAAACGTGTACTCCCAACACCCCTCGAAATGCCAGAGGAGTATGTCCCAGCCTCCAGATATCTGGTCTCCACAATACTGTTGAATGGTCCAGCGAAGGACGCTGTCCATCTATGCGTTGATAGCGTTTTCCACCAGCTGCTGACAATCACACGCGAGATAATCGCCGTGGTTGCAAAACCTGGTCACAATGAGCTTGGAAGTATTCGATGACTGGTGTCTGCGATGAATCGCGAGACCTAACCAGCTCTCGAACGAAGATTGTTTTGCAGACACGGAGAAGCATTCCACAGCAACCTGCCTACGGGGTGCCTTTAGACAAATTGGAATAGAGGGGATGGGAGCGGTCACTTGCAATACGAGCAGCGATGGGTGTACAACTAGTGAATTATGATCTCTTGGATGGAGAGCATAGATTAGCCTGTTTAGGGTCAAACAGCGCAAGTAGACGCGGACGAGTGGTTAGTCAGCCATGCCAACAAATGTGTCTCTTAGTTCATTGTTTGATAAGGTCACGAATACCAAAACTTCCAGCATTCTAATTTAGAGCAAACAAAATTGATGGTTATCATGGAGTGCTCATGTGGATGTCGTCGTCTTTGCTTCCTAGTTCGCCGGTGCAGGAGACTTGGTTTGAGCCCTATTCGTATAAAAACCTATATCCACACCTGTATAATTCCCCTTATTGTATATTGTTCCTCGGTAATTTTCCCCAGCCTTACATTTTCTGACTTTTTAACCCTCTGTAGGTTTTTTTAAATAATCTAGATATCTAGTTGTCTGCCATTCAAGAGATCATCGTTCAACGCCACTTAAATAGTTGTTCGTATTTTGAGTGAACCCTCCCATCCCCTCTTTTCAAGTTTATCAAAGTGTATATATGTCTTCGACCAATGCGTAGGCTACATCGTTGAATACCCACAATAATAATAATACCCACAAGAACGGCGGCATATCACAATTCGGTCATTTCTTATTTGTCCCGATTTTTGGTTTCACCAGAGCAGGTGAAGCAGGAACTAAAAGACAATTTCCATATCTAGTACATGTTATACTGTTTTTTTATGCCGAAAGTTTTGGTCCTCCTGACGTCAATAAAGTGGTAACTGTGCATAGAAGATTCCTAGGTAAATATTCAAGAAAGAAAGGCACCACCTATAAAAATACTTCCAGGCATAGTTACGGTAACACTCATTTAACCGGTTGATTTATTTTCTTCAAGTTGAAACAAGATGCGGATTTCGTGGAACGAATCGGACGCATGGGAGTAATCGCAATAGCGTCGACTTTTCAGAAGTTCCCACCCCCGAATCATTCGTTTCACCATTGCCGCCGCCACTATTTTTGACGCAAAAACGCATCCCGGTTGGTGGAGGAGGCGTCTCTTTTTTGCCCAACTGTCGAAAACACGCAACGGTTGCGTGATCTCGTGTTGTTGTTGTTGTTTTCTTGGGCGGCGGCATTTGGGAGACGGCGTGTCGCCACGCCCGAAAGCCTTTTCACAAACACGCTTCCCTATTTCCGCACCAATTTCCCCACGAATTGATGAAAGAATCCAAACAGTTGGGTCATTGCGTGGCTAGCCATGGAATTCGAAATAACTCAAAAATGTCTTTTGGGGGCGCTCTGGCACCTCTGTGATATCCATCACCTAGGTCGCTGTGATTTTCAGCGTCGGGTACGCGGAATCTATTCACGGCCACTTGTGCGGTGTCGAGTGATGCAGAAGCAATACAAAGTCGCAGTGAGACATCTATAGGAATGGAGATGCAACTCGGCAAGTAGTACTCGAGTAGCTCCCATATTACCCGACCGATTGCCTTGATATTTTGGCGCAACTCAGTTGGTGCCTGTGAGTGTGTTTCTGTCTGCCACCTCCCTCGCACCGGCGCTCAAGGCGATGTTTGCCCAGTGTCATGCCGGCTAATGGACGCGTTGTCCCTCCTGTATCGATTAAACCAGAATTCTGAAATGCTCCACTTTGTTGGCTACACGTAAAGACACTAAAATTACCAGCAGATATGCCTGTCCAGCTGCAAACCGAGAGATCAGCTGAGAGATTGTGATTATCAAGGCCAATTGGCCCCCGCGTCAATGTCACGTCGATGAAATTGGAGGCGACGGACGTCATAGCTAGGAGTTAAATTACTCCACGCCAATTTTGAGAATTTTAATTAACCGCAGACCAAAAAAACGAGTTGATTGTGAAGGTGGTGAAATGAAACTGGATGTACGGTTTTCGTGTGTAGAGGCTGGTGTTACTTATTATTATAAGTATAAAAAACCGGCTCTCGGTTTCCTTTCTCCGACGAAGACAGCGCCACCGGAACGCGGTGCCGGTTTCAGCTAGTAGGGTAATAACTGGACAAATACTTCTATTGCCTTTCAGGTCGTGCATCCTGTCCTTCGTGAGTTCGACCGACTGCCAGGCGGTGACGGAGGCCTGCCAGAACAAGTTAATCAACGGTCGCAAGGTCGTCTGCGGTCCCTGCCAAACCGAGGAGTTCAACGAGCTGGTTCAGCAGTCGCTAAACCCCGACCGCCGCGGTCCCAAGCCCAAGGAGACGGAGGGTACTCAGCTGAAGCTCTTTAACCTCCCCTACAACACTTCTGAGAAGGAGCTTAAAACGGTCTTCCCCGACACTAGGAACATCTTTTTCCCAAAGAACAAGAGCGGCGACGTTTGTGGGTATGTGGGGTTCATAATTTATTTGTAAGCGCTTTTTAACTCCCCGTAGGCTTTTTGAAATAATCTCGTTTTCGAGTGGCCTGCCTATGTTCTCCATCTCAGCCATTATCGTTCAACGCCACTTCAGTAGGTGTACACCAATCGTTGCTCCTTTACTAACTGACCCCCACCCATCACCAAACATTATGCACTTCGAGGCATTAATTTGCCTATTACTTATTTTGTTATCTTTATTTTCGTCAGTATCTCATTGGTCCCAAAATATTGTTTATTTAGCACAGTACGATCCGAGACACCGGAAAAGCCTCCATATTAAATACTCCCCGCCCAAATATGTCCACGTCGCTATTGTCTACTCGAGTGACTGCCTGATTCCGTTGACATTGTGACCTTGTCCTTGGGTTCACAACGGTCTGCTACGACCCGACCTCCTATAAAAAAGGATAAACAGAATTGGCGTTTGATTACCGAGGTGGAACACGAGATTTTAGTTTGTCTATAATCGTTGACAATCAAGTTTGTCCAATTGCGAGGCATGGGGATAGGGATGGGTGGTAGACTAGAATCGCCGCTCTGTCCATTGAATATCACAGCGGATCTGCTCCGTCCAGTTTCTCTGGGTCTTCCGCACATCCGCTTGACAGGCTCCCCGCCCAACGCAGAAAAGTGTATAACAGGGGCAACCAGTAGTTCAATAAATCCCCTTTTTTCCAATGAGGCAATGCAGACCAGAACTGGGTAAATTCAGTTTATAAAATAGACCAGTCGATACCGCTAGCCGCGTGTGTTTGCTCTTCATCGACAGTGCTTTCAAGATGCAGAAGAAGAGGTGGCGTTCTACTTCTCTTGTACTGGGATGAAATGGCGTAGACATCAGCAAAACAGTCATAAAAAACGGGGAAGCAACATTATGGCTGCCGTAAAACGCACATCCTCCACTAATCCCCCCTTCTTATGTCTACTTCGGTTTTAGAATTGCCATACTCTCCTTCAAAACCCCCCACATCTGCCAAAACGCCCTGAAAAAAGCGCAAAACGTCAAGCTGCAGGACAGGAAAGTTCGCGCCGAGATTAACGGTGAGAATGTATTGTAGTTCTTTTTTTTAATTCACCAGAAGAAACGCCAACGAACAAATCCCCATAATTACCCAGATTTTCAACTCTCGGGCCCGTGACGCACGTCAGATTGCCTACCAGTTAGACTGTTTGAGTGTGAATCCTTGCTGTACTATAGGAGTGGAGAGAATTAGTCATCCGAGCTATTGTAGCATTTGATGGGCGTTTGTCACGATGCCGTTGCCACAGCAACACAATGGCGCGCCTGGGTGGAATTGTTTTTTTACGAATCGCCGTTGTCACATTGTTACTCACTAAAGTCTGGCCAATTCTGGTTTGTTTGTTTCCAGTTGCGCCAAAGAAAGCGGGAAAGGATGCCGTTGGTAAGGGGCCCTCCACGAAGACCGGTCATGAAGGCGTCAACCCCAAATCGGAAAAAGGGAACCGAAAACGACCACCTGCTGTGAAGACCGCCAATTCCGTTGTGGGCGCGAAGAGGTCCAAGTTGCAGCTCACGACGGGTACGTTGACACGTCGACAGTGTATGCATACTGGTGTTCCAAAGGGGCATTGTTGCCAGCTGTCCTTTGAGCGACCAAATTATAGAACTCGCGTTAAGTCCTAATTATCGCCTTAGAGGCACCGTTGCTAGCTTGAATAAGACCGGAACGATGACGAGGAACCTGGTGTTATTGAGATCCAACTTACCGTCTAAACTGGTTGTCAGAATCAACCGACACATTCGCATGTTTAATAACAGCAAATTAGAATCAATACCGAAAGAGAGTGGTTTTATTTTCCAAATGTAGATATGATGCCTTTTTGCTTTAAACATTATATCACTTTCGAAGACGTTTGCCAAAGTTTTCCATGACTCGACGAACCATTCAATGTGGAATGGGGTCAATTTCTTGGGGAATGTCATCTTTTCATTGGTCGATGCTGATCCACTAGCCTTGAAGTTGGGGGCCGGTAATAAAACCGAATCTAAAATGAAAGCGTTGTGCTCGCCTGTCCAATCTATTTGGCAGTAACCTGAAACGAACTATAACAAGATGGCATCACGTACAACATTAAAATACTTAACTTCGTTGGTTATTTTCATTTGGCTTTATTGAACATACAAATTTATGATTTCAATCCACCCCAACACCCTGTATTGTTGTCGTCGAGTAATAAACAAAGCACCCCTTTTTTGGCTGCTCCAAGATTAGCAGCTTCATCGGAGGCGGCAGGCGATGTGCCGACGTTATGGGTGACCAGCTTTCTTCTTCTTCTTGCAGATGGTGATGATTCGGACGACGGGGGCTGGACAGGCCGTGGCTCGTGATGGATCGCGCTGAACAATCGTTGTACACCCTCTCTTGTAAATCTGCCAATTAAATTGAAGTTGGTCTGTTTATGTATCTCGCCCGGTTTATTTTTCGCTGGGGGTAGTTCCAGGAAGGTCGAGTTGAGGATGCCCGACTATCTCCTATCAGAGCATAAACCGGCATCGTGGTTGTTTGCCATGCAGAATTTGGGAATACTCTTTTTAAGGCGAAGCCCCTGAGCACATTCACGGAAGTACCATCTCAAAGTTCCCCAGCGACTCTACATGGCTTGGTGCATTAGTCTGAGAGACATTAATTTTTTCGGGATTCCGTAGATTGCTGACTGCGTGGGACGTCTTGATTTTCAATTGCAGAGTTCTACCTCATTCGCTGCTCCTTTTGCGCAATCGTCACGCACTCCCAGCTCGTGTAGTCTGTACAGGCACCATCTGGCTACAGTTGACAAGCTACTACTTATTTCCACGGGGATGCAGTGGGTTTAACTCCGACGAGGACTCCGACGAGAGACCCAATTGCGTGTATTGCTTTGGCCAAGTTGTGGCGGGCTACTAAAAACGTTGAGGGGTACGACCAAGGCCGACGCAGTCCACCTACGGAGCGCGCATCCGGAGCAATCCAGAACTGGACAGAAATCCGCAGCGACCTTGCCGCATATCCGGTTCATCCCCTCACAGGGGTTAACCGCGACAAAGAAGAAGCTTGAGGCGGCCCAACGAAGTCCCACGCCTGTTTAACGGCCATTTTTGACGCGACCGAATTCGTAAGATAGGGAACGCAGATTTTCGTCTCGTCGTCAATCTTTCAGCAATTATCCTACCCCCCTTTTTGAGAGAACTCGTCGTGGTTGTCGCTGGCCTCACTGCCCCGGGGGACTCTTCCATCGCCGTGGTCGTTCGTGTTCATCTTGCTGGGTTACTGGCCGACGAACTTCAAGACTTTCGGAACAGACAATTGCCCCGAACAATGGTCTTTGACGCCCTAGATGACATGACTCAGTGAATGCTAGAAAGGCTAAAAAACGTGGGCATGTACGATTAAAGCCGACGTGGAACGCCTGGGCTCTCAGACCGTCTACTGCGTGTGCAGCTGGAGCCAGAACAGCACACAAATCAGCCCAGGCCTTGCGTCTGACCGCCGCGCACGGTTTGCGACATCCCAGAATCCGGCTCATCCTCTGACAGACGAGACAATGGAAAACATATTGCGTCGGTCCAAAAGCCGCACAAACGGTGTCCCGGCAACTTGAAAGGATCGCATGTTCACCGCTGAAAGTTTGGCACGCGGATAGACGGGCTCGTGTGCCTTTAAACCACCATGATAGATCTGAACAATCAATACATTTCCATAGTATATCAGATCATATTTATGGAGACGACTAACGCGGCATGTTAATACATGATTTAAATTATTATTATCATTTCCCGTTTTATTTACGCGATTGATTCACCACAAAAAAAACCATGCTGGCGCAAATGCGAGATACGTATGAGATATATCTATCTAGCCTAAAAGCGCCCTGTTTTCCGTTAGATTGAGCAAATATGGTGTGCACTTATATAAAGGCCGCCCTTATTCTGTTTGTAATAATCAAAATCACTGAATTTATTTAGTGAACGTCTTTATATTGTGTTGCGCTCACTTTGGGACGGCGTTTCGACAGCACAGAATGCCCGTCCAGAAAAGCTGACACCCACGGGCATACTGTGCGGAGACTGACAACCCGAAAGCCCGGCCAAAGGGTGTATTATTTAAATTAGGGCAACATATTCACGGGTCTTCTATTAGGATTGCTGCCTAGCGGCGCCAAATCCCATTAACCAACGCCCACGCGAAAAAGGACAATTTGTCTGAGGTGAGTATGGTCGGCGTGGGAATACATTTGAAATCAACTTTTGTTCTACCCATTTAAATGTAACAATTGCTCAAAGAAGTGATTAAATAGTATAATTATGATTATTACTGATTTCAAATTACGCAAACGCTACGATTTTCATGCTTCTAACAAAACCTTTTTGCTTTAATGTATCCTCTGCCAGTTTGCTTCACGTCGAGGCAGCATCAAGCAGGCGCCAATAGCGTGTCACCATCTTTTGCAATTCCCTTCCCATGGGATCGTTATTTTCTGTGATGGTAACAATATCTATCCCTAAATCTACCATCCCACGCACCACCAGCCTACCACTTTACCCTACTCATTACATTTTAACCCGAAGCCGCCCTCGTGCACCCATTCATGCATATTCATTATCTATGCGTCTTATTATCGATGCATACCTGGCATCCTTTTGTTTATTAGGGTGGCCTGGAAGGAGTCAATTTACCGCAGTACCAAGGTCAGAATCCTTCAACTGATTCATGTCGATTTCAGCCATCCGACATAAACCCCGATGAAACTGAAATCTTACAGGCAATTATTTGATTTGCTCATTTTGTTCTTAAACCATTTAAATAAATGAAAAAAAGAACCAGCGGCGTGTTTCGATGGAGTGGAGGAAGTGTTAATCTGGGTGGAATTGTCACTTAACGTTTCGTTGGTTATTTTAGTTGATCACAGTTCTGCGAGATGATTAAAGAGAGAATTTAGCTAGTAATCTCCTGTAATTGGCAGAGAAAGTACACGGACTATGAAGCATTTAAGTCTTGAATGGTCGAGATTTCCCGATTTGAATAAACATTAATTTGTTTAAATTTGTCTAATAGGTAGATATTCCGAAATTGTGAACTTCAAAATCTATAACAAGGCCATTGCATAAAAATCATCAGCCGCGTTGCATCAGTTGCAGAGGATAAACCATTTGCCAACAAGACGAGTAGTCATCGATGGTAAATCAAATTATGTTCACGAAACCAATCCGCTAAAGCAATTTTATCAAATCTTACAAGAAGACCGAGGAATCTAAATCCTAAGGAAGTCACGAAAACTCGAGTTAAGCCCATTTAAAAAAGCATGTTTACCGTCATGTTATGATGTTCCAGGTTCTTTTGAAGTTATTTTTATATTTTTTCCGATAAACCTATTCCTTTTCGGCAATTCACAGACCACCTAGAAAGCAACTCCCAAGAGCATAGATCCCCAGTGTTCAAGTTTCCTAGTCGACCAACCATAGCTGCGGTAAAGCAGAATGCATGTTATTTCAGAAGCTAATCGGAATCGAACGGTTAAGTACAGAATGTCGTCCGATAATATCTAGTTCGCGCCTTCAATACCGTGGGAATCATTAGTTTCACTTCAAACTTTAAGATGCAGCTCGTGCTACACGGGTGTTGCAATCGAAGGTCAGCCCTCCTAGGTCTTTCGGTTGGATAATGTTTTCGTGAGATTTTCTAATATGCTGGTTGGGGCTTCTTGTAATAATTTAATTTATGAGTTCTTTGGCCTCATGCTCACCATGACAACAGCGATTTGCATTTCCTTCCTTTCGGTAACGTTTCAGATCACTGGCTTTCCAGGATCAGATTAAGTTAGTGTGCCCAGCATAGCTCCCTTTCAAAATTCCCCTTTTCGTCGTTCTCCTAAAGTGTGAAATATGGTAATTTTAATTCTCCCTAGCGGCATTTCCTAAGGCTCACTCTCCTCATGCAACAACAAAAACCCGACATTGTCTTCCGATAATTGCCATAGAAACGAGGCGACTTTGAAACATGGGTCTTGATGTTTGTTGTCGTTTCCGATCGGAAACTGCAACTTGTTTAGTCAACACCGCCGTTTCATAATAATGGCAAATACGCAATTAATTATTCACGGAGGAATGGCGGGTTATCTGAAATTTGTTCCGATGCATCAGTATTGGAATGGATCCAAAGGCATCCTTGGAGACGACACACATTCATGCAAAACTGAAGTAATGCACCGCATACTACAGCCCCTTCCACGACAAACACCCTTCAGCCAGAACGACATTCGCATCGATGAAGACCGTAATGCGATGTTTTGCAGCATAGGTTGCTTACATTTCGCGTTGCTTTTTCAGATTCGAATTAAATACCCATTTACCATGACCAAATCATCCTCTGCTTATTGATATATCCATAGAAGATGGTCTACAATGAATGAATGATCGCTTGCACGCTTACTTGTCGATTACTTTGGTGAGAGAAACCGGGTTGTGTTACTCAAACATCTTCTCAGACGAAGCTTGTTTCCATTGGAACGAATTTGGGTATTGGAAAAACCCACGGAAAGATGTTGAGCCGCCTTTAAGTTCTTTCTCAAGTGTTAAGCGTTGGTACGAATTTTGATCAGGTTGTGTCATTCAGCCCCAATCATGTCTAAATTTCATCGAAAATATCACCAAAATAATCGGCATCTGCGAGCGAGCACCCGGGGATCATTTATCCTTCATAAATTGTAGACCCTCTATCATATACATCAAAAAACTGATTATGATTCTCAATTTAAAGTGTGTGCTTAATCCGAATTTGAAAAAAAATCCGCTTATTGGAATTACTTTATTAAAACACGAGGACCAACACCTAAGCCATATGAAACATGGAATGGGATCAGTATTACGAGTTTTATCGATGTAGGCTGTAGTCTTTATACTTTGGTGACAATTAATTAATTCATCGGTTACATGCGCAAAAAGTATTAAGTTCAACAGTCCACCAAGACGTATTTGGCTTATTTCACTTCGCCAGGCAAATACATTTTGTAAAAGGTGCTGTAAACTGAACGCTACGAAGTAGAAGTAGCAAATAGAACTACGCTGTCGTGTAGTGACTGCTGTGTGCTTATGTATTTACACGTTTATTAATTTCAATAATATATACTGTAATAAATTTAGTTGGGAATAAAGTGAAGTATGCACATACAATCATCAATCATAAAATAACTGCAAAACGAAAGCCTCGGATTCTACAAATGAATCACCCTAGTAAGATGACGAATAAACCAGTAACCGCTCTTGGCTTTATTATAAGTTGCTGGCTTCCAAAAGGTTCCTGTGATTCTGATTTGGAAAAGCAAGAACGGATGAGGTATTGATGCTGTCAGAAATGGGCATTCAGTAAGGTGACAATGATTGAGGACGTCCAACAGACAAAATTTCTTCTAAGTTGCGGTTTGAAAACCCGTAATTATTTTGAATCTGTAGAGAGAGAGAGAGAGATCCAAAAAACCACTAAAACAATATTTCCGAAACATTAAAAACGTTTAAACTTAGTTCGGAAATCTTACTAGTCCACCTTTAATCACAATTTTCTGCGATCTTCTGCTCATCAACCAGGTCGAAACTTGAGGAAGAACCAGATTAAGATTATATGGACGCTGTAAAGTGTCATCTGATGATTGTATTAAAAACAGTAATTACTTATTCAATCGTTGTTCACTAATCGCTGCTCGTATTTTAAGTGACCCCTTCCATCCCCTTTTTTCAAGTTTATCCAAGTGTAAATCCATTGGATCAAAGCGTAGGCTACACCGTTGAATGAATCGCAAGAACAACGGCATGTCGCAATTCGGTCATTCCTTATTTGCCCCGATTTTTGGTTTCATCAGAGGCAAGTGAAGCAGGAACTAAAAGACAATTTCCATATACGTAGTACTTGTTATACTGTCTTGTTTTATGCTGAAGGTTTTGGTCCTCGTGACCTCAATAAAGCCAATGCAATTATTATTAGTATTATTATTTTTAAATGCTGGTTTCTCCTTTAATGGTCTCGTGTAATTAAGATTGACTCTAGAATCGTCATTGTCTCCAATATATTTGCGTAATGCCGGGATAAAACTGTTTTAAAGTTGAATAATAATGATTTGAAAGGCTCAGTTAAATGGATGTAACAATTTTCTTGGAAATGTTTTAACACCACCAAAATTACGAGGCATTTGCTTTGACATAATTGAACACGCCACGCGAATCTGGGATATTCAACGATTTAAAAAAATTAATTGATTAAAATTAGCGGCTTTAGTGTTTTGGTTATTTCGTTTGCTTGTGTTCCTCGTGAATTCAACAAAGCGAATACCATTATTATTATTGCTATTGTTATTATCTGCTTATAACAGTTAATATATTTTAGTGTATTTATATTATCAATTAACTCTAAAATATATTTGCAGTAATTTAAGTAACCGCTTCATAATTTGGTGTTAGTGTTCAGAAAATGCTCGACTTTATTATACTGCTCCAAGTTCAATAACAAAATCGAAATTTGGCGGCTATCTCCTACTAGAAAATTAAACGTCTTCAAGGGGGTTCTACGATTAATGAAGACAAAATAAGAAAAATAAAACCCTGGTTACCATCAAAAGGATATCTATGCCCACATTATGTGATCGTTAATTCGTTGAAGGTTCGAGAAACATTTGACCGTCCATATTGTAACACTGATGAGATTAGTGGGATTCTAATTAATACTGTCATTTTTTTAATCCGATACGACATTTTCATCTCTTACAATCATCCAAGAAGACTGTGCACGCAGTGCTTTGTTTCGCCGTGAGACTTAGTGTAATTATATATTGGTGTTAATGCTGCTGTGAAAATAATCAATCGTTTTTTAAACGAGACATGTTTTTCCCAGTGAATGATAGTAATGCAGGCGTGACCCAATATAAAAATACTACGATGGCCACATAATACGTTCGGGGGAATAACGCGGTTTATTATACGAAGAACCTGACCAGAGCCGTAGGTTAGAAGAGGGTATCTGTAACGGAGAGTGGCCTCGAACTACCCATTAGAGCGTGTTTGTTGGAACTGTCTCTTGAAGTCGAATAAGTCAATTACCTTTGAAGGCTAGTGATACAATAGATGTACAAATGACGGAGGTTCACGGAACGTCGTGAGTTAATAAGTAAGTAGCTCTTTCAGCGCCTATTTACTGCTAGAACCGTTTAACCGATAAACCGACTTCATGAATGCTTCGATGAAGCATTTCGAGAGTATTTTACGGGTGGCGTTCCCAGTGCCACCCGAATATGTTAAGGTTGCCGCTGTGTCCAATCAGTCCCGAACTCACTTTGGATGATACACGCAAAACCATCAGACCAAGTGGAATGGAAACCGAATGAGTGTCGTTTTTATAGTTTCCCATGCAGTGCCTTTTAAGGTCGCTTCTCAGGCGAAACGCCGTCGTTACTTAAGTGCTTTAAAAGCCTCCGCGAAGTTTTCAACCAGCACCCCTCAGTTCCAGCTCTTTTCAAACATTGGAAAAATAAATTTGCATGAATTATTCAGCTACAGAAATTATGGCCACAATGTATTATGTGTATCTGATAATCCGTTTGCGGGCTCAATGGTGTACGTATTATTTTTTAAACTGATTCTGTTTGATAACGCCAAATACATGGCTCAGTAATTCAAGTGAAAAGGACCGTATCTAGTGGCGAAATAATAGTGGTCTGCACCATTAATAATCCTCCATCAATTTGTATATATCCAAGATCAATCAGTGTCGTGGATGGTTCCATGAATATTCTTCGGAATAGTTCCTAGGTCGCGTCCACACTTCCATCGTTGGTTTGTGCTCGACTCCAGCCGATTCCATCGACGTCTTGTCTCGAGAAACGGTTGGCTGTAGTCTATATAGTGGAAGCGCGTATCGCCAATTGTGAGCATTCGTTTTGTCTTTTCTCCCCCTGATAATAATAATTGCATTGGCTTTATTGAGGTCACGAGGACCAAAACCTTCAGTATAAAACAAGAGAGTATAACAAGTACCAGATATGGAAATTGTCTTCTAGTTCCTTCTTCACCAGCCCTGGTGAAACCAAAAATCGGGAAAAATAAGGAATGACCGAATTGCGACATGCCGTTGTTCTTGCGATCATTCAAAGGTGTAGCCTACGCTTTGGTCGAATAGATTTACACTTGGATAAACTTGAAAAAAGGGGATGGGAGGCGTCACTAAAAATGCGAGCAGCGATTGGTTAACGACTATTGAAGTTGCGTTGAACGATGATTTATTGAATGGAGAGAATAGACAGTCCCCTAGAAAACGAGATTATTTAAAAAAAACTATGAAGGGTTAAACAGTCAGAACATTTAAGCGAAATTATGGAGTGAAGAGATTTCAGGAGTGTGAATATCGGCTCTCAGGGAAAAAGTAATTGAGATGCCTTTTGATGCATTCAACAGAAGAACATTCTCCGAAGACCACTCGAGTACCTCAGTGACTGCCTGCCCGAGCCGTTGAGAATCACCATTCGTCTTGCAGGCATGTCGTAAAGTCAGGTTATCTGCGTATTTTATTAGTGTCACGTCGTTAGGGGACCGAATGCAGATTCATGCGAAACGTTCACGGGTGGCGGCCCAAGGGCCACTGGAAGAGTTGACAAGGTGGCACACGTAAACTCAATTCTGCATGATGCAGACGGTTTCAGCAGCCAGGTCCCAGGCGCTACACCCGCCGCATGTTTCTTGGCCTTATCTGCAGCCACTAATGAACAGAGTGCAGATGTTAGCATCTGCATCACGCGTTGTAATGCTTTACCGCGACATTATGGTCCATTGTCCCTTCTGTCACATCAAATGATGACATAACCGTTCACTTTGAAGCAAATCAATTTGCGGCAACATCAACTTGTAACTTTTCTTGTTATGCAACGTCAAAAGTAATTTCTTCTGCCTGCACTTCTAACGATATTATTACAACCACCGCGATATTTAAAATGAACCTTCTTGCTTTTTTAGTATGGCATCTTTGCAGATAAAAGAAAGGCTTGTTATCTGATAAACCAATGTTATTGTGGTCACATGCTATGATGATTTCCAGTCATGCTGAATTTCAAATGATCTGTCAATAACAATAATAAGTGACGAATTATATTCAATGATTCAAAATCTAGCAATGCATGCTGCATTAAATATACAGGTCCATCAGAAGCTGTCGGTGTTTTGTAACTTCGCAGTGACAGAAAAAAGCTTTTCTTCTTGAAAGCTTATGATCTGTGCGAACATTTCCAAGCATATTATGTATAATTGAGTTCGTGGAGTGTAAAGCAGAAATGTGCTTGAAATCTGCCGTGGATATAATTAAGTTATACTCCGATGATAGCTCGTATGATCACGATGTTTTTATGTTAGTAGCCCGAGGAAGCTGAATAATTACTGCTATGGTATAAATATTACGTAAGAATGGCAATACAACGTCGCTGGTAGCTCAAAATTTAGTTCTCACAGTGCACGAAAATATATAAAAAATGGTAAATGTGTTTAGTAACGAAAACTCGTTTATGGATACAGGTCCCTCAACAGGATCACTTCCAAAACAATCCCGCGAGCTCATCCTGACTGAAGGTTAACTAATTTCAATTCGAGGCTTCGTCATTACCTGCACTTCATACAAGATAAACCGTAAATCTTGATTCTTTTCACGATCAGCATTAACAGATGCATAATTTATGTTTTATAATTTCTGACAGTTGAACTACAAAAACAAAATGTGTATTTTTTTATATAATAAGTTACAATCGATATACTTATTTACACTATTAGTAGAAACAGATGCCACAAACCATATCCTGCTTGCTTGTTTAGCGACATTTTTTTAATATACGATACAGAAAACGTTTATGTTTTCCGAAGCACAAATATTATATTCACCGAAAAGCGGGCATCTCGTTGATTCGATATTTTATTTAAGCTCAAGCAGAGCGCTTCGACGATTTCATTAATTCAAAAGGCACGCCTGAGCGAAAGCGGAAATTGGATGCCGGAAACGGTGAAAAGGGTGGCCACCATTTTATGGCGCGGGTTTTTTAATTTTGGTAATTTCAGTATTTATTAATACTGCACAGAATATGTAGACCGGCAGTTGCCTTGTCGTTCTTGATCATTTAATAATTTTGTTGTCTAGTGTCTAGAAATACTGCGATTTTATAGTTTTTTCGCTACAGATACAAAACAATTTCCCCGAGAATTCGCTAATAGTTGATGCAGACATAAAACATAATCGGTTCAGAGAATTGATGATGGAGCGGGGAAGCTAGTCATAAAATACGGATTTTTATTGTTTATTAAGCTAGTCAGAACAAAGATTCAGCATTAATGCGGAATAAGAAGATTTAACACCGACACAAGGTTCTGTACCTGCTCCACAAGTTCTGGCAAACTAAAGAATCTGGAGGGATTTGGAAATATGCAGCCGTTCCCGTAGCAACCTAGCGGTACAGCTTCGAAATGGTTCAATCAATGTAAACGGTTTATTAACTCCAAGAGGACAGACAACATCTAGTTTTAGAGGGATTACAACGTGCATGTTTTTTTCGATCTGCACAGTAATGATAGTTTGCTTCAGGAATTGGAAAAAATCCAAATTCTCCCCTGTAATTTCTTATTTTATACGTGCTTAATTCCTAATATTTCCCATGTGGACCTTTAGAAAATTCCCATGTACATTGACCGCATCGATTTCGCGATTGATGTTATTGTAAAATGTGGCTTTTTCAGCGGATAATTGGAGAAAATCGAGTTAGCAGGTTTCGGAGAGGCGCTGATTTGAAAATCTAATAATGTTTTCCTTCTGATTGAACATATAATTGGTTGCTTCCTCACGCATTCGCATGGGTTTGTGGGAAACAGTTCTCACTTTTTATCTAAACCCTCAAATGCACACATCCATACGGAGGTTTCGGGCCTTTCGTGATACACGTGCTTGTCCCCTCCACATTTGTCCCTCAAGTTTTTTTGGAATTTATGAGTTCACCCTAGTGTCTTGTTTGGTCTCTCATTTTAGAGATCATAGATAATGATAAAGCCGTTAAATTACTTTGGAAGCTGTATGAATTCCCAAAAAATACTTAAAAATTACAAAAAAACTGTTTACCAAGGACGCTGATCATCGCCGCAATCCGTCTTGCGTCATCCGTCACTTTTTAATAATCACCATCACTGCTTGTGGTATATTTGGTAGAACGGTTTTGTTCTGTTTTTGCCTGCAATCGTCCTATTTTATTAAATCACGTCAGCAATTTCTGATATTTTGTTTTCGACATAAGATGAGATGTTTCATTAAATTAACTTCGTGAAATACTGGTGGCGCCGTCCAATGCATCCTCACGAAGAAGAATATGTTATTTGTGAGGAAAATAAACGTTTTTAAGCAAATTAAAAACGAATTTATGGTAGCTTTATAAATTAACTGCCAATGCGCAACACTTTCTGTAAAACGCATAATCTGGGCAAGCCAGCTGAGAGGCTGCAAAACCAAAATTCTGGCAAACTTGTCTCTGTTAATGAATCAAAAGATTTCGTATTCTGTTTAACATATTCTTGATGTTACAGATTGTCTAACTATGAAATTTCACGAAATTTTAGTGAAAGTCTTTTAAAAATCGGATAATGGAAAAGACGACAAGTGATGACATCAGGAAATGCTTTATCGCTTGCCGATTGCTGGACATTTTAAGGCGGAACATTTGGTTATCGTGGCCCAAAAATCGTTGGTTCACTTCATTTCAGATTAACATTGACAGCCACACATTGATAAGGGCCTTATAAATTATCCTGTTGTCAGAATTCAACTACGTTTGAAGCGTGAATAACAGTCTGTTTCGGGAAATTGACGGCATTAATTCTGTGGTCTGGCAACTTGATCTATGAATCAAAAAATTCCCTTGTAATTGTGTTTTTGTCTTAAAACCATACATTTTTTTGTCGGAAATGACTTCTTTAATCGCCATGCGGCTTTATGGGTCATACATTGCGCAGGAAATATCGAAAGGTATCAGATTATTATAAATGATGGTTGTAGTAATGTGGTAGTATTGTATGGAGGGTTGAATTTACCCTTGAATATAGAATAGACGAATTGTCTGCAATACCGGTAAAACTCTATAAGCCAACCGAGACCTTTAACGAATGAAGACACGTTTAGCGATGGAGTAATTAAATAAGTATTAGTCTTGGTAGTGGTAATAGTATTTGCACTCGTATTATTGGTAGCAGAAGTTTTATTTAAACAATCTTCTATGTGTACCTTTCTTTCCCGTGGGTAAAAATATTCTCTATCCCGTAGAGTAATCGAATCGAGTTCAGTGGAAAAATCGCCTTTAATACTTGTCAATGGTGTGACGTAATAACGAGTTCCCACATGGACAAAATAGTTTCCGTGAAAAACCTTTGTCATTTAGATAGCGCGTATTGCGGAGCCGAAATGTTTCCGTGCAAGGACGTCAAATAAATGTAATAGACTGGAGGATTTACACATGAATGGGCACAACCCGATTTGGGTGGACTCAAAGGCATTTCTATTGAATTTTCTGTACCTCAGGGGATTCATTATTATTTGTGTACATATCTTGGATAATTCATCTTCAACCAGACCATTTCGCCCACCTTTTGTTCTGACTCAGTTGCGTCGAAGACTGAATAACCAATTGCCAGCCACTTTCATGGCGATCACAAATCAAATTAGACGCGAATATTTGAAACCGAAATGTTTAAAATTTGCCGAACTGAAATTCCGTTTTGGCAAACGCCGTTCGAAAGATTTGTGATAACGTTGTCACTTATGTGAGGAAATAACAGTCTAGGTTGACAGGAGTTCGAGAATCTGTTATAAGACAACGCGTTTACTGACTTTTCCAAGAACCAAGATACTTTAGAGTAGAGTTATGAACCCGTGAGTGTTGCATGGCTCCTTCTTCATTTTAATAACACGTGAAACGCCAAACAAATGACTCTCTATTCGTAAACGTTCTATTTTTCGAGAGTACGTCTTTAAGCATGGTCACTACTCGTCGCGAAAGGCTGTCAACTGGTAAGTATTAGATGAGAGCATTGGCGGATAATATGGAGGATGTATTATTCATATGAACTCAAACAGGAACACTCGGACTAAAGTCACAATTGATACCGACCACAAAGCCAAGAAGGGCTACTCAACCCTCGTCACCACTTTTCTACACGCTTAATGATGTCTTCATTGCAAACTTCGGCTGTTATCCCGCGGTCTTGCAACCTTAATAAGACAATTGGAATTGCTATTATTATGTTTGATAGACAATGTTAGATGTCCAATGAAATCACATCGGAAGTAAATTGCGTGTTTTCATGTGAAACGTGCCGCGTCGGTGTGAAATAAACAATTAGTGTCAAAATGAAATGCATTGGGTGGGCAGACAAGTCAACATCATTTAGCGACTCAAGTAAATAATGCCGATGGGAGGGGTTCGACTTGACGTGAGCCGACGTACGGGCATCACTTAACTTAAAACCCAATAACAAGAACCGTTTCCTGGGTCTCAGTCACAACGTCCCCCATAAACAATTTCGCAGTACTTCCGACACCATATGCACACAGCCCAATTTTGCCCACCCACATTACTCTTTGCCTATAAAATGACGATCCCTCATTGGTCTAGAAAGTGGTCTCTGATTGGCCTGCTACTGGTTTATTTGGGCGAGAAGAGCTTAAACGTTTTGCTCAAACCGTCAGCAAAGTATATTCAATTGTCAACGAAAATAATTTCTTTCCTTGCTATCTTCTGACTTAGCAGTTCCTTACAATTTTAAAGTACAACCGTAAGAATATTATTCCTTTCTTTAAATGTGTAATCGTATTATTATTTTAATTTATATTTTTTTATGCAATTTACCTAGATTACTATAAAGCATCTTATCAACCTTGATTCAATGCTACCGGGTCATTATTACCGTTAATGCCATTGCGTTTCCATAGAAACTTGATGCTTTGATGCATACAATAGCAACACTAGGGTGCTAAAACAAATATATTCATGCTAACTATGTTCTCGTGCGTTGCTCAGAATATGATTGAGGTTGGCGACGACAAAAATAACAGCACTTTCAAGCAAATCGCCAACAAATTTCTTATCTTCCTGTTTGACACCAGTAGCGGTAAGGCGACATCATGCCAGAACAGCCAAACGACTACCGTGTTGCCGTGTTCGGAGCCAGTGGCGTTGGAAAGAGTTCTCTTGTTCTTCGATTCGTTAAGGGAAACTTCAGAGAAGCCTACGTTCCAACGATTGAGGATACCTTCCGGCAGGTGAGTAAAATATGCTATTGGCAACCGAATTACACCCAAAATTAGCATTAATTTGGCCTATTGGCACACGGAAATATTTATTGGATCCTGTGCAGTTGGATTTACGCAAAATTACGCAACAGGGGTTTGAGATATGACGCATTTCGAACCGTGTGATATGACTGTACTTTTGTTTGCAATTGTGCCTAAGAAAAACTCGTCTCTTTAATTAAATAAACAAGAATTTCGTAACGTGCTATTATTAAATACGTGCCACTGTTGGGATATTATTAGTCGAATGTTACTCTCACCAGGCAACGCAACCACCCCAGTGAAGGCATAGCCAAACTGTTTTGAATCCTAGTTCGTTCTCCAGAGATGTCGAAGGGCGAGGTTGTCGACGTATCTGATGAAATCAACGACATTGGGGGATCGTGGTTTTTATGTGCAGTAATTCAACAAATAGGGCGGCAACAATTATTTGACAAGAAAACAGAGGTTGCGTTGCCGACCATAAGGCGCTGATGACGGCGAAGTAAATAATTTTGAAACACAATTGGGATTAGAAACCTGAGCCTAAGAAGTCGAAGAGCAATCACAAAAACGGTGGCCTCGAATTGTGCGTGGAGGTGCTTCTCGATAACTTTCGAGCATTCAGAGGCGCTCACGGTTAGTTTAAACATCCGGACGAAACATTTGGTGTTTTTCGAAACGGCGATGTGGGGAAGACTCCTTTCCAAGGGAATAGTTTACCAAGAGGAGAAATCTCGCGGTGAAAAATTTCAGAACCGCGCATCCGTGCCAGTGGTGGTCTTGAGAAATTGTGATCATGCAGAAAATGAGTACGATTAAGCGATCCAAAGTGAGGCATTGCATTATGCTAAAGACGTCATTCGGTGCATCCGAAAGGATTTATTTGCCACTATTTCATAATGCATCTAAACCACCTTTGGTATTTTAACAAAGTAAACGGCCTTTATGCAATACTGGTTTTGGGGAAAACGAACAAATAATCCGACATGCTTCAGATGTTTTATGACGTCCGTAAAAATAACACCTACAAAACGGTCTACCAGCCGTCGAAGTTAGTCTTAAAGGTTATAGTCGGCGTTACCTCATGAAGCATTATCAGTATTTATTTACTTTCTCTGAGAATTACGAATACTCCTCAGTTGCGCTCACAGCTGCTCGATGTCCATGATTGCAAGTTGGAATGTGTGTTTAAACGACCGCACAATCCATCCAAACCTGACTGGAAATAATACGTATCGTATGGTATTTCAAATGAATAATGAACACAACCCCGTTGTTATAATTATTCATAACCACACACGCTTTTCAGTATCGCTAACTTCTCGCTTGATGTTTTCAGTATCCAAGAAGGAAAACAAAATTTCATGAATATTACAACGGCCCCTTTTTCGGTTATCTGTTTCTTAGGTAATCAGCTGTAATAAGCAGGTCTGCACACTCCAAATAACCGACACTACAGGCAGTCACCAATTCCCAGCGATGAGACGCCTCAGCATCTCGAAGGGCCACGCATTCATGATGATCTATTCGGTAACAAGCCGTGACTCCCTCGAAGAATTGCTTCCGATCTACGAGGAGTTCGTCGCCATCAAGGGACGCGCAGAAATACAGGTGATTCCCATCATGTTGGTCGGCAATAAGTGCGATGAAAAGGCCGCCCGCGAGGTATCAATGGAAGATGCGGAGGTTATTGCGAGAAAGTGGAAGTGCGGCTTGATGGAGACCTCGGCGAAGGACAATTTGAACGTGAAGGAGGTCTTCCAGGAACTCCTGAAGCTAGAGACCCGCCAGAACATGACTTTGGTCGGCGACACCTCTGACAAACGAGGATTCCTCTCCTGCTTCCGGTTCCTACGGCACAGCAGTGAGCGAAACAGCAAGCGCAACAAGGGTTCACGCAAGTCGTCGAAGCCGACTCCAAAAACCGCCCTAGTTGCCGCGACAAACAGTCAAACTGTTTGATATATTTATGCAAATTTATATTCACACACGAGAACGGACACATAGAGACGTCAACCTCGTCCTCTGCGCTTAATTTCGTATGTATTCCCTAGAGATGATAATGCCTTCAAGTGTTATTTTGCTCTGTAGAACGTTTCAGCATATTTATTGTACGCATTTTTTGTGAACACCGCCGGCATGGTACCACTTAAACACGTATTTCACAATTCGCAGTGCAGTGTACCATGTCGCGACGTTACGACACCTCCTGTCAATCATAACGCGATCTTGAAATTGCCTCGTTAATCAACTTACTTCTAAAAATAATTCCACCTTCGAACCAGACCAGATTAATTAATTCGCAAGTAACTACTGTGACAGAAAATAGCCAATTAGTTGACCTTAAGATATGAAATCCCATAACTTGGAGTTCTCAGGGGGGCGTTAATTCTGCGTACTTTAAAAATCGCGTGAGCTCAATATATATAGCGACTCATAAAGACTGTTTACATTTCGACGGCGGAATTGAAACTAAAAAATTAAAGTCTAATTTGAAAAATTCCCGTCGCCTTTCTTTCATAAATTATTCAATTGTAGAAAATAAGTCTCAAATTTTGCTCTGGCTTAATTTGAACATATGATATTGTGGAAATTGTAAAATATTAATTTTATTCTATTATCAAGAAATGAAGTTTAGCAGATTGTGGCATTTTTGATTTTGTATGAGAAATTTAACTGTGCTGTTTCGCCGTAAAGAGAAGTCACGCTTGTTCAATTTACATAAATTAGATTTTACATGAGGCGATTTCACTACTTTAAAATTTCAATTAAGACAGAAATGTATCATGAAACGTGCAAAACGAATACCCATTGGCTGATATGTGTGTTCTATTTACAATTGGTTTGGTAAGATTACCAGGATGTAGGCCTCTTAAATACAAGCCGTCATATTACAAATGTAACGAACAAAATTTTGTAGACAGTACGAAATTGAACAATTGTCATGTTTTTTTGAAATTCGTTACTGCACGAAGAAATTGCTGAAATAGTCCGTACATTGATAAAAGTTCGTTTAGAAATTAATGCCCTATGACATCGCGATATTCAGGTTTCCTTATACGACGGAAAGATATTCGTTAGAATCAATTCGTCGGGCAGCTCGCTGCGATTAACCGCTAATTATTGACCTCAATTGACCCCGGTAAATACCGTGAGATGTGGGAATCCGGTCTTGTCGCGCCCATGGAAAATGCTCTGAGGTGTTTCATCATCATCTTTGGGCGGTGTCTGTCGTATTCAAGGTATTCTATAATTCCTAATCGCATTATTAGGTCTACGAGGACAAAACGTTTCAGATTAAAAAGTAACATGCTAAATATTAAACCGTTCCTGCTAAAAATCGGGACAAATTTTCAATGACCGAATTGCGATTTGCTGACGTCCTTGTAGGCATTAAATAATATAGTCGTGTCATTGGGCGAAGAGATTTTGACTAGTGAAGGTTGGATGAGAGGCGTCACCCAATATACCTGTCACGAGCAAGGAGCCACTAGCAAAATGGTTATGAACAATAGTGTCTTGCATAGAGTACATTGGCAGTCAACTGGATAGCGAAATTATTTTAAATAAGCTTCGAAGGATCAAAAGGGCAGAAAATATACGGCCAGGAAATACAAAGGGGTAACAGTGTTTAAAATGTACAAGGCCTCCATGAAATGGCCTTGATGCCAATTTCCCTCAACCCCTCTGAACCAAAATGATTAATCAGTTTATTCATGCACGACAGGTACAGTTATTATAGTTAAGATTAATATTTTTCAAGTGTTTAGCTTCTAATTATTAAATGGTGATGTGACGATAAGCATCTTCAGCACACAACGCCTACTCAATGCAGGTTTTCAAGGTACGTTAATTGTGCGCGACGTACACCCCGTTCCGCGTAACTACAACACTACGCCACCCAGTCTAGGTATTTTTCCCTCATTGCTACAGATCAATGATGTAATGGAGCTAAGGCAGGCATCACCGACTAAAGGTTATATATGGCCCTTCGGCGTGCGATCGTGGTACGCTTCTGCGGTATTCTTTTTGGCGTTTGGTAATCGCTCACACGCCGAGACGCCGATATGGAGGGGGTTGCGAGGCAGTGAGAACGGAGGAGACGGACATCAAAGAACTCGGTGGACTGGTGGGCTGGGGTGGTGTTGGGTGGTGTTGGGAGGGGCAGCAGCAGCAGCCATGCAAGCCGTTCTGATTTACGGCAGAGGCGGCTGGAGAGTGCTTGGTACCACAAACATATTTCAATCAAATGGCATTTTAAAGCGGCGTTTCGTGTTGGTTTGAATTAGGCGGTTCCGAATGAGGGTGCCTTTCGTTACTATTTACTGGTATCCTTCAGTTCGGGGTGAATAGTAGGCCTGAAAAAAACGTTACATAATGCAAAGTATGTTTTTTGTGACAAATAAGTTTAATTTCGTCGGAAAATGAAAAAAGGCGTAAATTCATTGCCATGGGCGATTTGGTCGATCGAAGTTTCGCGGGGCTTGTGAACACGGCTTCTTTTATGTACTTACTTTATTCTGGGTAAGAGGCTAGCCTGGTGAGCATTAAAACATAGCGGTGGATTATGTGATCGCTTTGTTAAGGGCAAGAGGAACACAGCTTTCAACATTCAAATTTACAACAAATCAAATTGATACAGGAGATTTGAGAAATGTTTAAGCATGTGATTTTTTTGTCGTTGATGAAGATTGAGAATAATTCAGCAAGTATCACAAGCGAGGTTAATCTGAAAGAAGGTTAAATAAAACCCCCGAATTATATAAAGTTTGGCGAACGCGCAATGGAGGCCATTGAACTGCCTAATTCTTAATGCGCGCCTAAAAATCGGACATAAGCCTGTAAATTCAACAATCCCAAAATTGAGTAAAGAAATCGGTTCGAACAAATAATCTATTGTGTAGAAACGATTATTGAAGTGATGATCAGAAAGAAACCAGCTAAACTAAACACATTATTCTCCCGGGTCCAGTTAAGGTTTAAAAATTGCATGTGTTGTCATTATATGAGGTGTTATGGACACGAAATTTTGATATTTTTGCTATAATAATAGAGAACAAAGGTATATTTAAGAATAATAAAAAGTTTAATGAAAAAACGTAAAGAACCGCTTCACCTCTGTTTCCCCTCGATGATCATTCCTTGTTTAAGCGTTAAAGATCACAGAAATTGTGCTTGTTTTCTATCCGAATGGGCGTCGTTAAGAATCACACTAGCAAATACGATCGAAACACGTTTATTATTTTCGAATTTTCAAAAAGAATTTGTTTCAAAAATGTTGATCCATCTCTGACAGAAGAGATAACAAAGGAGACACTTTTGATAAAAAAATGTTTAATAAAAGTTGGGCGTCTGCGTTTAAACGAACATCTCGCTGACTTTTGCACTCGGAAAAACAACAGATGGTCGTTTCCTAAGTTTATATCTTATGTTTGCCAACGCGAAACGCCCTGCACACATCGGCGACTTTGGCAACGGTTTTTATTCTTTAAAAATTCTCTAGAGAAGAAATTTGATCTAGATTTTGGTCATGAATTTGTCCTGTAATCGGATTGGCTCAGACGATTTTATGCAGTACAGCCAACTTTCCGAGTTTATGAGCGAAGATGTAAAACTGACTGCAAGAAGGGGACTGTAAACCCGTCTTTCCTGCCCAGATGCCGAATCTTCTAGAGTTTATCCAAGCTAATAATCCCCTGAGTGTTTTAGCCATGCATGTGTGAAAAATAGGTCTCAGGCTTCGATCTTATAATCGGGACAGTTAACGCTGTAAAACTCTACCGATAACATCTAGTCAAGCAAAACAAATGTTCTTTATTAGATTTTAATAATAACGGAGTATTCGTAAATAACACTGGTTCATGTTTTGGGTATTTTTCTTCGAAAAATGAACAATGTTAATTCAGTTCCGCTTAATGGTTTTCTCAATCAATCACCAGTTCCCATGTGCAAAATGTCATTTTCTACAGCTCCAAAAATAAAGGCATATTTTAGCGAATCCGATCGGGACCTCAACACCGATGGCCAATCCTGATCTCGCATTTTGAAACGGATGGTCACCAGTTTAAAGAGAAAAAGTTTCCACGATCAAAAGAGCACCATTCAAGAAAATACCCCAAAAAATGACGATACAAAAGTTGAGCAATAGCGTCTTACCAAAATCATCACAAATGCTTGATTGCAAATTCTGTATTAAGGAGGTAATCGCATTTATCACACAGGGCTCCGTTTGATCATCTTTTTTTCAGAATTTATCATTAACCCCTTCATGATTAAAGGATGCTTGGCTCTATGGTGGCTTTCGTGGATTAATAAAGTTTTTTTGGATTTCGATTCCGCAAGAAACTCTGTTATATTATATTTATTCTTCCCACGTGTTTATTCTTAAGGTACAAATAGACCATGGACACGGTATGCTCAATGACGCCGTTCAATCAATTAGGCTGTAGGGTTTTCCCTTTTTACCTCAGACGATTGGTGGGGATCACGGGTTGTAAGCCGCAATTATGCATTTTCCATGCTTTATATTCGTTAATGGTTTAATTTGCTTTCTTTCAAATTTACCCCCTGTTTTCGTGTTAATTTATGCTCTTTGTACATTCTGACGATGAACATTTAAGTCTTACTGGCATTAATACAGTCAATATTATTGTAAATTTTATTATAATTATTTTCCGCTGTCCCAACACCCGGTCGATAGGAAAGGTTCATTATTTAATGCTTCAGGTTGTGCGGTTTAGTAAAAATGGAATATTTTTCGAAGAAGTCCAATAATGTGAACGCATTTTTTGTAAAGAACGGTCGGTTCATTCGTCTTAAGAACGATTGTATCAAAAGACATGTGCGTCAGCTTCCAAAGTTTGTTAGTCAAAACACAATGAAATTATTTCCTTAATTTGCCTATTATTGTTCATTCAATTGTTAAAACCTTATTTTGATAACTTTTTTATACGAGGAATCGTGTGTAATCAATTAATGTTAACCTTTAAATGTGTCCGAATTTACCATGAAACACCTCAACGTATTTGCTTTTAATGAGTATTAGTTGCCAGGGTCGTGACCGTTGTAATAGTGGTAGTCGTAGTACTAGTCGTAGTACTAGTAGTAGTAGTAGTAGTAGTAAAAGTAGTAGAGGTAGTATTTATATTAGAAGTCGTAGTAATATTAGTAAAAATAAATAGTAAAGGTTATGTTGTTTTTAATAGCTCTGCTTCAAAGTAAACGACCGACACTGGAGCAATTACATCACGAGAAAGAATCGCGATAGATGAATTTGATACATTTAAATAAACGAGTAGAATAACCTTTCTTTGTTTTCGTTTTAGAAGAATACTTGTCACATCTCTGTTATCTAACCTTTCGTCCTGCGATCAACACAATAATATTTTAAGTGAACGATTTAATTTTTCAAATTAAACTGCCAATGAAACCCCGAAGAATTTCCCAGAATGTCTAATTTAATTCAACGGGAGCAACGCACTGAACCATGCGTTATCAAAAAAATCAGTTTAAAACAAAACGATTGAGCCTGTCAACTGATGATCAGATACGCATGATACAACGTAGCTAGTAATTTCAGCAGCTCCATAAGTCACTTTTCCACAGTTTGAAAAGAGAGAGTGTGTTTGAAAACTAAACCGATGGTTTTTAAAGTAGTTGCAACAATTTCCATGTTACACGATTATATATATAGATTATTCTTACACAATTCCATTCATAAGAAACCAAATTATGAACAATTATATTCTTCCGAATAAAAGGTTTTGGCCCCGCATTTGTGATGCAAACCCCTCTGTTGAGGAGAGTGAGGGTAAACTTCGCGGGGTGTCATTAGGGGTTGACCAGGGGGGATTAAGACGACCCCCACCCCTGCGAATGGGGTAGGGGGTTTGGACGGGGAAACGGTGGCTCTCGGGGAAAATATAATAGAGATGCATTTTGATGCATTCAACAGAAGACCATTCTCCGAATATAAATTCTTATGTTACTTCCAACATTTTTTATTGAACCGCGAATAAAAAACCAGGTTGATATCACTAAATGATTTTTAACACCACTTGGTATATTAAGGGTTCTTTTCAATTCCGTCCGTAAATTGCATCCTGGAACAATTGATTGCCTGATTGCAGTTCCTACAACCAAGCCCCTTAAAACAAACTGTGTGAATGAATATTTGTATATTAAGTAACAGCTTTGGGTACCTTTGACAGCATGCGTAATAAGAAAGGATTCCGCATTAAACCAGGCCGAAAATCCGAAAACACGAAAACTTGGTACACAAGCTTAGAGGGCATAGGGAACGTAAGTCTTCCAATGAAACTTCATTAGGGTGTCCTTACATGAAGGATGATCAGGCGTTTATAAATAGACACGGCTTGCACTTGGTAAGTTTGACCGTTTACAATTTTGGATTGTTTACCGATTTAGTTTGTTTTGATGAACTGTCTAATTGTAATTGGTATATGACTTCGACAACCACTTTGGTTGACGTACGCGACTTATAAATATTTAACGTGCCTTTCCTGTATTTCTTTATAAGAATATATTCTTTGATTTCATTCTAGGGTGATAACTGGATTATATATTGTACTTACAGCCTCTGCTAGCAAGCGTATTATATATGCGACCCCCTAACCATGTTTTGTCAATCCAAATCCCAACCATGCTACGACGCATACGACACGAAAACCAGGCTGCATGATTTTCTTCATCTTCACCTCAGACAAACCTTTTATAATAATTTGCCATCCTCGCCTGATTTTGGACAGTCCGAACGAAAACCCTGCTACGATGTATGAACTCGCATCGAACAACGCGAACGTTTCCTGAACGTGTTCCAAGTACTTTGGATCCAACCGATTTACCGTCTTCTGCGAGTCCTGACAGCAGTCTCCCCTCCTGAACCTCGCTGACTTTGCCCCCTAGTGATTCCTTTTGTTTGTTATCGTCCTTTAAAGGTACTATTTATAATATCTCTTCCCTTGACTACGAAGAGTCTTAGGGAGGAGCAATGTAGTGACCTTAAATGATGTGTTTATTTATTCCAGACGCATGACATCCATTTGACTGACCCCCCACTGGCTAACGCACACAACAGCGCATGCCGTGACCTAAACGTGGATAAATTAAGACAATATCGACAACACTTGGCCGGCGCCATTGTCGGCGTTTTCGGCCCAGGTCGGGCCCTCACTATTGTTTGAATAATAAACAATATTATTCATTCCCAGGCTTCGTCTTTGGCCATCGTGCCATTCTGATATTTGGGCGACGACGTCTTCGAATTACCATAGCAATACCGATTGGCGCCTTGTCGCTACTCAATGTGTAGTTACCCAAGCCCACAAAATGACAGATCTTCAATCCTTGCTGTCTGAGTAAACATTGTTTGGATACAGGATGTCGCTATTATTTGAAGTTACGTAAACGGATACAATTGAATTGGTAGGCAATTTCAATTACCACATCCGTTGATTTACACGAATTTGTCATGAAAAAAAGACTCTCCTGCAATTCTGTCTAACTATACGTTTAATTATATTGTTTGTTTTCTACTTATTCACTTGGGATTTTTATTGCTAAAATAGGTGATATAATTACAACATACTCAATATTGTGATATCATCATCATCATCATCATCATATAAATGATCACCACTGACTACAACATGAGAGTTATTTGCTGAAGGACGATTTTTTCCAGAGTTTTACGGTATCTGAAATCGTGACGAAGGTTCAACACAAGTAATGTAAAAACAAGCAATTGTGAAACCGATTTATAATGCTGTTTGATTTTACACAAAATACGTATAATTATCTTTTTTTAAAAATCAGTATCAGATTTTTGAAAACAATAGACGTTATTTATTACAAGAAATAAATATTATTTTTGTTGACTGCATGCTTCGTGCATTATATTTAATTAAGCGTTTTATTGTGATGCAAATTGTTTTAATATACCAATTAACTCGGTTATTTGAATACGTGTTTTTGGAGGGCAATTTTCATAAATCGGAAACCTTAAACTTCTCATTTTTGAAAATGCCGCAGCGCCGTACTGTTTCCCCTTTTTCATCACGTCCAAATTTTCTTTCTGCGTTGTCCGAAGTATCCTCTTCTCTTTCGTTGTCTTTATTTTTGGATTCCCTCCACGATGATACATGTATATTGGTTATTTTTCATCACAAAGCTCTAGATAAAATCGAAGATGTGGAAGATGGTGTTATCCAAACATCTTTCGACATGAAAAACCAGATAGAAACTATTGTTCGAGGTTTGTTGTCGTTTCATTCGTTTGCTGACAAATTTAGATGAAAATGAGGCCACTAAAATAACAGCTAAAATAGGAAATTTACAGAAAAAAGTCAGCGTAAGTCACGATTTTTGGGGAATGAGTACTTCATTGATGTTCTAGGTTTTTCGAAAAGATTTTCAGGACAAATTCAGCAGTATCTTTTCCGATGATAATTGTCCAAAAAATGGTGCTGATGTAAGTTCCAAAACTACTGTCCGCAAATCTGTATAATTTTATGAGTCTTTCATGTCTATGATATTATGTGGAGCAATTTTGTTTATTTCTGTATCAGATTGAAGACTGGCTTAATAGTCAGGCGGACCAGCTCAGTCGAATACTATTAACAAATCACGATCTGCTTCAAGCTGCACAACAAAGG
The DNA here is from genome assembly GCA_028672205.1 of Proteocephalus fallax. Classification (NCBI taxonomy): domain Eukaryota; kingdom Metazoa; phylum Platyhelminthes; class Cestoda; order Proteocephalidea; family Proteocephalidae; genus Proteocephalus; species Proteocephalus fallax. The sequence goes on along the minus strand of JAPUBX010001845.1, from coordinate 67,984 downwards.
CGAGATACGGAACTTGAAACCCTCGAGTCCGTTAAAGCCGAACTTCGGTCGTCGTCTGTTAACGAAGATGTTTGTAACGACAACAGTCATAGTCAAGAGGAACAGGCCAATGCGTAAGTTTATTTCATCCGCTTTTATCGATTGACATATTTCCAAGAAGCAACATGATCGAGTTCTAGATAAATAGGGCCGTTGAGTGGTTAATTCTGTTGGAATTTCTATAAATAAGCCTGGATATGTAGAACGAAGTTGTCACCGGAGTGTTTTTTGGCTGTAGCGTCATTGTGGTCGTATAATGGACAGTCTGCAATAAATCTCCTTTGACGAGAGCTTGGCTGCTTCGTGAGGCCCCTGATGGAGGATGAACCGGTGTCGTCTATGCCGGGAATGACAGCTGCACAGGCACCAGTGGTCGCGTATCTCAATAGTAGATTTGTATAGAGGGATTGCACCATGTTAGACTTTAAAAAAATGTTCTTGGCTGATCTCACCGTAGCCCCAGATGGTCGAGTCCGGGTTGTGTCGTCGTTACACACTGTTGGATTTCATCCTTCATTTGACCAAATTTGAAAGCTTAGACACCTTTAACTTTGATTGAATTGGAATGGTGTTCGTAGCACGCTGAGCATACTGCTGTTGATCTCCAGCCCGGTCGCCTTTCCAAATTCGTTTATTTGGCTGACAACAGGTTGCCATCCTCGAATTACATTCCGCCGAAAGATAAATCCCGAGTACAGGTTTGAAAGGTCTATTGCTGCCAGTGTAGAACGTTGTGAAAATACTGCAGCCGATGACGTTGTAGAAGGGCTGACAGTTTCCACAGAGGCGCACGCCAGTCCGCAGTGGCCATGTTTCGAAACCGTAGGTTACGAGTTAGACGAGAACGTTTGTCCGCAGGTTTATCTCGATTCCAACCCACAGGGTTGTACTTTCTCCTTTCATTGACCGTCAGGCAGGAAACTTCGGCCCAGATATTTAATGGCAGCACGGCGACTAGACTTTAGTTTTCAAAGTGTTCATCAACAGTTGGACTGCCTTTGCAAAGTTATCTATACAGACGAGAACCTGTTGCTAGGTATTTGGGCGCTAAATAAAGCCTAAACCACAGTGTCGTCTGAGAATTTCTCACAGCATGCTACATATTTTAGTCGTGGTCAAAGTTTTGGACACATCGATTTAACACTCTTTCCATCTACGGTATAAACTATCGGGTTTATCGTGATTTTCTTGGGGCTCACGCTTGTCAAATGCGAGACAACTGTTTGCCGAAGTATCTTCTGTTTGCGCGGTTTCATGGAGATGATACTGGAACATCCTACAGTAGGAGGAGATTAGAAATTTAAATTTGAAAGTTTCGCCGTGCTCCGTTGTCTCCAGATATTTTTCGCGGAAAATTAATCTTCTCATCTCTTTTTTTAGGAATCACGTCAAGTGGATGGTAGATCGACATGGCGTATTTTCATTCCCCGACAATGCTCACGTCATTCTCGACACCTCAACATCAAGTCTCAATAGGCGACTCGGTTTCTCATCCGCTTCAGAGCCTGGATCTCGAATTCGATGTCTTGTTAAACAGTCGGTTGATGGCGAAAGCTCCTTTCACTTGGATCAACTCCATGTAATTACAATTCCTATTTTACTGTGTCGTGAGGGTTCCTTTGTGTAAGAAAGGGTGGCGGCTTCGCGGAAACCGCCTGCCTCGCGTGGGCTTCCCTGATTGTTATGTGTTGGGTGATGCAGTAGCCACCGGTACAATATTCCCTAGAATCTTCCTCGAAACAGCTACCGGCTGACTAGGAACGCGTGTCGGAGTGAAAATCTGTCCACGTGTGGTGTAGGAAAATTATCGACAAACTGCTACCCGAAACTCTCCATTTTCGCGTCGATAGTGCTGATCCGTGTATTTCATAACGGACGTCTCCCCTTTCATCAAAAGCCTACGATTGCGAATATCGAAAATTAATTGGCGTGTCTTGTCTACGAATGCCTCGGTTGCTACAAAACTGGATCGCAATTTTCGGTTCCCTTCCGTGGCCGGCTACAATTCGCGACATACATGAAGCCCGTTTATCCTCTGCCCGCGAAAGTCAAAGGGTTTTGATGTTTCGCGCTAAATTGATAACCTTAGTACGCGATGTGGCGGGGAAGGGGAGTGTGTGTTTACCACCAATGGTCTCTCTACCCCATGACACACACGAGATTGGTGGCAGTAAGTTTGTTCTATTTGCTGCCGCTTCTTCGCCCCTTTAGCCCCTCGGTGGTTCAAGTAAGACAATGCAAGTGGCCCTTTTGGCCGCAGCCGCAAGAGCACCCTCGCTACTCACAGCCCATGCCGTCAGAAATCGCCTCACAAAGGACCATCAGCCCTGAAACGGTTCTCTTTTTTTCCACATTTTTAACGTGTATAGTTATGTAAATTTTGTCCTTGTGTATCGAATAAAGGTATTATTATCATCACGAGGCGTCCAGTGGACGAACCCCCAGGTCATTTACCCAGTGACCCAGAAATCTTACTTCGGTTCGGCCAAGATGGTGTTTCTCTGGGTTCACCACGATACCGTGTTCATCCATATGACGAAGAACCAATCCTCGATGATACAGGTTCTCTTCGTCATCGATATAAGCACAGCAGAAGTCGGGACCGCGATCAATAGAGTCGATGATGGATTGGAAGTCTTATGATCCGTTCCTAAGTCCATACGTCATCCGTAAGAATTCAAACAATCCAAATGGTGTGGTGATTGCCGTTTTCAGGATGTCCTCATGTAGGCACGAGACACAATCGTAAATAATAATGATAATGTTATTCGCTTTATTAAAATCACGAGGACCAGAACTTTCATCATTACAAATTGAAAATGATACTGTCCATGATGCGCGGAAGTGCATCGCGGTCAGGAACCACGGCCCGGGCACGATAGCAAATCCCGGGTTGTGGGCTGCGGGGATAACCACTTGCTGTAGGATGCCAAGTTCCATCATTCGTTTGAATTTCTGTTGGGCATGTTACATGGGCGAGACCGCAAGATAACGCTGAAAAGTGGCGGGCCACGTGATGTTTATACATTGTGTGGGGGCATTTTGATTGGGTTGGAAGGGTCTGGTGCCAGAAATGCAATTGAGGTTACGGATCGAAGTGGTTGCTGTTTCCTGAGACTTCCACTGGCTTAGAGTCGTAAACGGCTTTCTTCCGTCGGCGATGAACATGAAACCAAAAAAGCGCGTCATCTTGCTTTCTTCGTCTTGCGGCCGTCTGTGGCCTCTGTAAATCAAACCAACTGTCCTTGTTCTTCCGCATTTGGCGTTTCAAGTTACACAACTATTTGGCCTCGTCGGCAGAGGGCTTCTGGGGGCTGTTGCAACGGTGGCTTCGGATGGTGAGCGGCAAAACATGGTCGGCGTACTCGGCTAACATGACTAAACAGCCGTGTGGGTGGAGGGCAGCCAAAGAGGCCCTGGTGACCGGTGCAGCTTTTGGGAGAAAAATAAATGATTACACTTATCGATATTAAAAACTTTAAAAATGTTTTTATTTACGATATTAATTATATATTTTTTTCAAACAATAAGTCACCAACTTAGTATTTATGAAATGTATAATTTTGTAAAAGCCGCGTTTGTTTAGTCTTTACATTTTTGATTTTGTGATATAACCTTCAGTTTTGAAGACAAATGTGCGCACGTTAAATTGCCAATCTTGCATCTCCTTTTGTTTTCTGGTCATAATTACAAAATTTAAATCTATATTTAAGACACAATCGCTTCATCTGTTTGTGATTATGAACCATATATTTATACTTTTACCGATTGTTATTTCGGTCATCTTATTTTCCGTAACACTTGGCTACTTCTTATTCGTCAAATGGAAGTCAACGCGTTACTTGAAAAAGCTCCGAAAACGTCTTATTATCGCACGTTGTGGAGGTGAGTTTGTGGAAAAGCCCTCAAATGTAACACGGGGAACAATTCAATTCTCTGGAATGTATCGCAACCCCAACATACCAGATGTACACCAAGGGTACAATGAAAGCCGGTTTTCCTCAACATTGGGTGGCTATGCTCCTCAGTCAGCGTCATCGGAATCCAATGATGCCGGATTTGCTAGCATGGATTATGATGGAAGTCGCCTTTCTGAGTACGTTTTAAAATGCGTTTTAACCAATGGACGATTTCGTGGTCATCAAGTCCAATAGCGAACTTCGTTTAGAAAGGGTTTAGTTCAGTGTAAACCGTGGCGATGGTTTGCCTTCTCCTTACCTATAACAAGGTGCCCTACCCTTTTCATGGTTTGGAGGAAAGCTTATAAATGAGCCCCAGTATTCTAAGACGTAGCTAGAACGTCTTGTGTATTTTCCGTCGTGGTCGATATATATATAGTTTATCGAGTCTGAAATTCCTGGTTTTTTATTCCTTCGATTCGCCCGGATTGGTCCGATCGTTGAACACCAAGCAAACCTACACACAGACCGGTTAACGAATGAAACCAAATTCGTTATCAACATACATCAAAACAACTAAAAGTGAAGAATTTAATTTGGAAGTTATCTCTCACTTCTCCTTAATCCAGTTTAATAAATTAAAAATGTTTAATAAAAAACGCTTGCTCTTATTTATCATACTTTTACGTTTAAAAAGTGTTTTTGAAGTTCCTTTGCGGCCAATGAATCATGAAGGCAATTACCGCGATAAGGTTGACCCTCGGCAATCATCATCCTCTACGGGTTACTACGGGCAACCTCCTCCGAATCTCCCTCCTCCTCGAACAAGTAGATCGAAGACTCATAAATATTCATTGTCACCACCGCCCGAAGAAGCGCCACCTCTACCACCTCCTCGAACTATGATCAGTGGAAGTGCGTATGACTATGAGGACCAGATTTACGGCGGTACTGAAAATTCGTACAGTCCATCCAGTCAAACGAGTGCATACCCGAACAGACACCGAGCCTATAAATAGATGGCGATGATTAGACTGGTTTGATCATTTCTTTGTATTTGAAAGTGTCCATTAAATCGCACTGTATAAAAAATACATTCTCTAGTTATGTTGCGCATAAAATTTAAGGGATCTTGAGGAAATTATGAAGAGTACGCCTCATTATATAGACTGAAATGATGATTATTAATCAACTTAAAATGATGTTAAATATTATCGAACAATGACTGCATTTGATAAAATCTGTAACCAAAGATGCAAGAAAAAGCGATCCTTATTTATTTTAGAATCTGAAAAGGATACAATAAGAATCCTTACATAATATGCTGTTTAAATACGTGCTTCGGTACGATTGCAATTTTACGATGATTATCCAATCAAAATAATTTCCTAACGATTAAAAACACATCTGTTGAAATAGGCACAGTACGAAAAAACTCGCTAGTGGCGATAATTTTCTAATTTAGCCCTGTCGACGCAAACACGGATATTTGATTCTTCTTTGTTAGCCATTTTTCTAGGTTTGAGCCACAGGGCGTAACTTCCCTGAGTGTATTAGTCACGTTCCGATTACCATGGCAACCAACGATTTGCTTGAGTGTGATAAGTCCTATAGAAACTCCTATCGATTTAGTTTTTGTCAGGTGTCACGTGTTGCGAATATGTAGAGTTAACCAACCGTCCATTCTTTTATCATTGAGTGACAATCTTGCTTGCCTTTTGCTTAAATCACCCCACAACGTACATCCGTACCTTGGTTTTAAACAATATTTATACGCTCATTCTTGGCGAGCAAACGTTTGGCGGGAAATTTTGCTTAGTAAAAGGTGGAACTTTCCAATTTAACTCGTATCCATTGAGCTTAAAGGAGCAATAACAAAAGAAATCAACAAACGTGGACATTTTATCCGCTTTAATATTTATGTCAAATAAGTTTTAAACTTTACTACAGAAAGCCAAACCCAATATAGTCTTCAAGACCTGAAGATTACACCAGGTCTTTACTATAGCATTGATTTTCTTTTATATTTAATATTGCTTCTTCAAGCATTAACTGATTGATTCGTTGCTAATTGAACTCCGTGAACCTATGTGATGCCGTTTTCTAGGGTGTGTTTTTGTGCTGACGGAGAATGAGTCGCCTTTGCGGATGTTTTAGTGACGATTCTTGTGAATAATTTAAACACGGGGTACCCAACGCTACACGAAAAGGTAGAAGTGGGAGCAGCATCATCTGACGCCAGGAAGCCCAACACGGTTGACATGATGCGGCCGCGGGATTCTCCCGTCGCGGTATTAGAGGCATTCACGCCTCTACGCAGGACCTATTCAGCACAGGTTTTGGGCAATATTTATGGCCATTTGGTGTGGCTGTGGGGGATGTGGCCGAACAAGACGATTTTAAAAGGAATTACTAATTTCCCCAATTTTGACCCACGATTTCGAGTCGAAGATGCATAATATCCCCTACATTGTGTGTTTTATTCACGAATAGCCAATCGGGTGTTTGTCATCGGTCAGTCTGGAGGCAACAACGCTCCGATGCGGAATGTATGATAAGAAGCCAGCCTCCTAGGCATCCATGTCAGCAGGCTGGTCGGTGTTTTCGCCAAAAATATTGAATCTTGTATGCCATCATGCGCTGCTGTTGACGTTCGAAGGTGGTGCTGACCGGGACAATGGGCTCTTTGGCGGCCTTTGAGGCGAAGTTGGCTCTATCCATGGCGCGGTCCTGGAATGCCGAACTGGTGGCTTCGGCCGCCTGACCCGCGTTGGCCACGAGGAGCTCGGGATTTTCAGTAGTCAGACGCCCGAGGAAATTGCGCGTCAGGCAGTCCAGGAGGTCCATGCAGAAGACGCGGTCTTTGGTGCAGATCGGGACGGTGAGGCAAGCCAGTTTGATGCGATTTGGTCGGGGGATGCCCAGCGGAGGACCGACGCGCTCCACAAACTCCTCCAACTCGGCGAGGTCGATAAATCCGCGTGCGTGGACGTCAAATAGCTCCCAGATCTCGTAAAACTCGTCGAATTCATCCTTTAAACAAATATTGGTTAATTAGAATACGAACTATTGGTGTTACTTTCAATTATGAAATTTTTCGTTACCCAAAAATATTCATTACATAACCAAAAAAGAAATTTCTTTTTTAAATTTGAAAAATTATAGAGGTTTCCTTGGTGAAAGTAATCCATAATGGTTTCAAACATCCCACAAGACGCCGAAGGACATTAATCGGTCTTTCAAAAGTCGTGTTTTTTAAGTTGAGAGAGGATTCTTCGATTAAGATTCCAAATCTCACGTTTTTCAGTGGATAAGACAGTCTCTCCACACCGTTGGATTTTTCTCCGAGTGTAAACAAAAGCCCATGCTGCTGATTGATATTTAATCAAAACTAGTTAATTAATTACTAAATAGGCTTGCACTACTAATGGTCTTCAGTTTGAAAGGTTTTAGCAACGTCCTATTCTGTTAACACGACTTCCTATTGGCATTTACGCATTCCATTATGTTTCAATGACATGTTTGGGGAATATTTTACTGGTGGTGGTTTCTGCAATGCCGCCTGAAGGGGTAAAAATGTATCATCCAACCATTCATCAACCGGGGGCCACACGTCGAACGAAGGCTTTCTAAATTGCAGACATTTAAGGCGATTTACGCCACCTGACAGCCGCCAAGTAGTTAAAGCAGAGGCCTCCGTCGACCGGTGGGCTTTGGGGTGGCCTGGTGGATCTTGGAGTCGAACCGCGGATAACTGACAGCTAGCGTGACACAAATCAACTGTCTCCAACGTACCTGGGTAAGGCCTTGCTGGACGTCCTCGGTGGCCTGACTGAAGTTCTCCAGAATTACCGCAATGTACATGTTGATTATGACCATGAAGGAAATGATGAGGTAGGAGACGAGAAAGAGCGTCGCAGAGACGAAGTTTCCGCAAGTGCCCTCTTCGTTGCTGCAGAAGGCCGTGTCCGTGTTGCTAAGGCCTTCGAACACGGTACTCCATCCTGCACAATGAGATTGGATTATAAATGTGGCGCGCGATATGAATATGACCTTTTGATGGCCGCCAAAATGTTATCGACTGCTCTTATTTGCCGTTCTAGCAGTTTCAACTGGTTATTCACTTAAGTCCAGAAACATATGGGCAGTGAAACAATGAATGGACAAACTAAAAACAGGCGTATGAAGCATTTTTTGGTCGCTTAAAAATGGTAGAGTCCTATTCTATTTCGTGTTCCCACTCCATATAAACGATTTTCTGTTTTAAATTTTAATCCTGAAGGTTTGGTCTTCGTGAAGTATATTGAGGTTTAATTTAACACTTAATGAATACATGGCCGCCATGTTAATCTTGCTAACACATTTATTTTATTGTTTTAATTCGCCTCAGAAATAAAACACCCGGGTTGTCGACGACCTGATCGGCGATAAATGATCTGCCGGGAAACTCCTAGAACGGTCGACTTCGACGTGAGTCAACAAGGTATCAGAAGGAGGAGTGGTAAATCTAGTTTTGATGCGAGTCTCGCGGTAATTCCACAGAATCCGCCTTGCCCACCCCGTTCGACCGAATTACAGAGGGACTAAACCAGACGACGATTTAAGATAGCTCAAACTCTCGAAACATCTCTGAATCCCCCACCCCCCACCGATACAGGCCGACTTCGACGGACTGAAAAGAGTAGAATTTTGAGGAAATATAACGACCACAAACAGCTGGATGCCTCGAAGCGGTTTGGTGATAAATGAGTTGAAAATCCTCGAAGAAAAAATCTATCTTTTACCTGCTGAGGTTGATATCTGCAACAAGATAATGAAGGCGCGAGGAAATGTTTCAAAGTTGAATTCGGCGTCAATCCCAGCGTGATAGGCGACCTTTCCGAAAAATGACATGCCAACGATTGAGTAGACGAACGCTGTTAGGAAGAGAAGGAGTGCAATGTTGAACAGTGCTGGAAGTGACACAATCAGGGCGAAAAGTAGCGTCCGAATTCCCCGCGCCGATTTGACCAATCGGAGGACTCGCCCGACCCGAAAAAGACGGACGATCCGAATTGTAGTTGGGGGCACTGGAAGGGCCATCATTAGATCCTCTAATCCCCAGCCTATAAGAAGATGAAGGATATCATCAGTATGATGCAGAGCCATCAGTCACAAGATTATAGCGCAAATCATGCTGCTTTGGTTGAAAATTTGCACGCCTTTGGATATATAGTTCTGGCAAACAGCATAAGTATCGAAAAATCAATCATGACAGGCTCACAAACCTCTGATTTTGATCAACGGTGCAAAGGAGTCTGGAATGGCAACATCGTTATAAGAGGAAATCGTCTATTAACAGAAGCTATGTTCTGCAAGTTGTTTAATTTAATGGTTATGTGATCTCAGCTTTTTTTAAAGCAAACAAATCATGGAGGGTTATTTAAATGGACGATTTTTCTTTTAGGAGGTGAATAATAAAACTTACAGACGAGCGAGAATATGACAATTGAGCAGTCGAAAATGTTCCAGGCATCCTTGAAGTAGTACCAGCGTTGGCCGATTAATTTGAGCGCAAATTCGCAGGTGAAAATAATGACGAATACCTTGTTGACGACCTCGAGGGTTTCTTTCATGACCTCCGGTTGCTGATGGTGCTCAAAACACATGATCAGCGTGTTCAGGCCGATCATCCCAAGGATGAATAGATCGAATTTACGGCTTGATATAAGCCGAAAAATCCACCTGGATATAATCGTCTAAAGAGAGGAAACTCGTAAGGTGTGGAGCCGATCAAACGAAGCGGCAATGAAGTAGGTAGATTGAGTACATGTTGGTTTATCACGGATTGTCATAGTGCTTTCGAGTGGTCAATATGATACCTGATCGACGGACGTCTATTGACACGCAGATCGATACTATCATGGAATCGTTCCCTAAGGTTGGTGGCAAGGAAAGTTGTGAATTTAGTTTGCTAATCAGACTCCCTTAATCTGCCCGAACATCCACGGCCCTCGTTGACACATAACTGCGACATATCAATGTGCACATACGTTCGTGTCTCAATACTCTGGGTTTCTGCAGCCACACGTCGCTACAAATTGAGAGAAATATCTGGTTTACGAAACTGAGCGTTTTGATGTGTAAAGTTTCGTTTTGAAGTAGAATGATGTAAGGAAAACAAATCGGTAGTTTGTTAATTGTGCATTGCTATGTGGTGCCGGTTCTTAGAAAACGTACGAAGCTGAAAAAACACACATTGAGCTGGTAGCAAAGGAAGAGAAATTGTTCGAATATTATTCAGTTTCTTCAGAATTTTAAAACCACATTTAGCGCATGGTATGCTGTATGACTTCCAATCCCGCAATACCACGATGGTGGCCATGCAAGCATGTGTTTCGGCGAGTCTGCATTAAAGGTTCTTACAAGCCAAAGATGTTTTACGAAATATCGACAGGGAACCTTTTTTAAAAGCTGAACCCATTTACGGGAACCATAAGTTGTCAATGTCGTAGTGCAATGTTGCATGATTAGTAAAGTCCTCTATTAACGTTTATTGATAAATCGTACTATTATTTATATAAATATTATAAGAAAGTATTAAACTGTAAAACTTATTTCTAATGCATCTGTTCGAAGTCGCATTGCGCCACCTTATACAAAGAAGTACAACTGGGCGTTCTCGATTGAGAGAAAAACATGACAATCGTCCAAATAAAAAATGTTTTCGCTTTAGATAATATACTTAATCGATTATTTCTTGAGAGAATCGGAGATTCTTATCAGGACACAGATTCGAGTCTCTGTAGCGGTTATTTACGAAAGACAAGTCAATCGGAAATGTTTTTTGTACGATAACTATTACCGCAATCTCAGACTTAATCACCCGAGGTAATATACCGAAATTGGCTCCTCGTGGTCACCTAATTTACATACCAATGACAATCAGGCACGAGACGCCTGCATCCAACCTGCATCGATCAGTTTCTCTCAAGCAGTGTTGCTGGGTTTTGACTAAGAGTAGCTTATTTACAACAAATATAAATGCGTGCAATGAGTCAATCTCGAACCTTTGGTTTTGGAATCGGCTTCTGAGGCATTTTTCTGACCATCTTCTTCATGGCGTGGTAATATTTCTTCTGGTCCTCCGTCATGAACATCTCCAGGGACCCGCCTGCCTGAAAGGAAATGAATTACCCTGAAATCATGCACTGCACCGCTTGCAGTGGGCAATTAAGTCACACCCCTCTCATCCCCTCTCGTCTACTCTATGCTAGTCTGTATCAATTCAGTAATTCCTCATTGGTCCGATATAAAGGTCTACTAGGAACTGAAAGACGGATTTGATGAGTAGCAGTGCAACTTTGTAATGCAGAATATGTCGGTCCTCATCAACTCAATAAGGCGATAATAATTATCATCATTAATGCTTCAGCATCAGCTGCCAAGTCTGCGCTCGTTCACTGGCTGGCGGGACACCTACCTTCTTTTTCTGCATGTTAAAATTTTGTATAATGACACCGATAAAGAGATTGAGGGTGAAGAAGGAGCCGATGATGATGAATAGTACAAAAAAGAGGTAGTAAGACGTGGCGTTGTTGTAGACTGGTTGTTGATCAAACTGAAATGGGACAAAATGGTAAGTGTCAATTAACAGATAAGTCTGTGAATTTCAGAGCGAGAAATGTATGCAATTTTGGTGAGTCGTGTCGTTTATGCAGACAATGTTATCTATCCCCAATAATTAATGAATGAAAACAGTTGAATCGGCCATGAAGGTAATATGGGGATAAATGTTGCCCCATGACGGTGTGGCGATGTTACTACCGATGTCTTGCGCTTGTCTACTGCGTCTACCGCGTCGGTCAAACTTAATATGCCTTTTGGAATTAATTTACCGTTGCTATTTCGTTTATTTGTGTTCACCTATTCTGCGTCTTCGACGTGTAATCACCAATTCTTGTTTTGGTCTTTTGAATCTTTATCAAGCAAATACCATGATTATAATTAAACGGTGGGCGATGGGCGACGTCGTGAATTAGAACGGCCATTGGGCGATTTTCTGGACATATGACGATACGCGCATTGGACGATTGAAGACAAAGCACGGTAACCTTAGTAACGCAATTTCTACCATACAAATGATGCGTGAACATTCTTTCTTCTATTTCTGTTGGTTACTCAGATTCTTTGCGCCCAAGATATACCTGTGTTGTGATTTCGATAGATTGTCATCGATATCTTTAAGCATGCCTGCATTTATATCACGGAATGAGCATCTCATTAAATGGACAGCTGATATTAAACTTACATCTGTTATGTCGACCGCATCTGCCATTATCTCAGTCCAGCCTTTGTATGTTGCCTGGAAATAAGAAATGATTTTAAACCACCCTGAAAGGTCATTGGTGAGGATTGAAATTTTCGTAGCAACTTACTACTTGCAACAATGCCAAAAAGCCATTCAATGCATTGTCAAAGTTAATTTTTGAGTTTTCCCATGTTACATTGTGATACATGCTATGGTGCAAATCACAAATAGTCCTGTTTGGATACAATTCAGCTGGCAATCGTTCAGACGTTGCCTCGTTCACACACTTCCGAAACTTTCCGCCTAAAATAAACGAGTTTACGAGACGTGTAAATGAGACGTTTACGGAGTAGGATGGAGTCATTGCAGTCATGCAGTCGTTAAGTCAAACTAATATTAATTTTCAAGAATGTAGTCTCCAAATGGTGTAAAACTATCACCTTATGGTCTCAGCAGATGACCGTGTGTGTTACAGCCCCAAAACCGTCGTAAAAACGTGAAAAACGGGCAAGAACTACAGTCTTTCAATTTCTAGTTTCTTATTAAAATTCCAATAAAACACCTATTTTGAATTGTAAACTATCGTCTTTTTTTACTCCCAATGATGCGAAATGCTACGAAACAATGTCTTTATTTCTTACGAGATTCCAGGGAAGACTAACCACTGAAATTCTGAAGCAATTTGGGGGTCAACTTTGCTGGATTTAACCGAATTTCACTATTTTCTGACCTTTTTGGTAACCCATTTCAGTGCCCCTACAGAGTTTTCTTCACGACTGGTGGAACGCCTTCCTTCGCTGTCTTATTCGGAAGGATTGTGGAGCTGAATTGTGATTTAAAAACTTGGACATACTCGACTGGTTTACTGCTGACATAGATGCCTTCTGAGCTGGGAATGGAATTCAAATAATTATTCCCACAAACTAAACTTTCGAATGAGTAGTGCCCACGATTTATCCCGATATAAATCGTGCCATTAAAGACACTGGAACTGCGCAACTGCACTCAAACAGCGTCTTGCCCTTTCTTTGACTTCGATCCGAAGGGAATGTGGTGGAACACCAACAAAAAATTAATCTTTCGATCCGATATAGTTTTTTTGGGTTTCACAGGCGGCTAAATCACACATAGGATTTATATTCCAAGCGAAATAAATACGGACTGCATTTTGGTTACCTACATCTTGTTTTGTGCAGACAAGACTCGGACATGGCTTACCAAATAGCTGCATTCCCATGATTGAGCAGATTAGCCAAAACACAAGACAGACGAGGACCACGTTACAGATGGACGGAATGGCTTGCAGCAGAGCATTCACTACAATCTAAAGAACGCCTGTCGTTAGTTATTTTGAAGACAATTACCAATTATGAATTGAGATTTAATGATCTACTTATGCATTTCAGTAGAAACATACTCTCATTCCCTCCCAGCGCGAAAGAGCTCGCAGTGGTCTAAGAGCCCGCAATGTTCTCATTGCTTTGAACGAACTCATGCTGGATTTGCCATCCTGCGTTCCAATACTCATCACCATGCTTGCGATCGCTATCTAGAGATTGAAAGATCAATAACTAAACGATCAGATTGAAGCGCGTTTGAACTTTGATTGGAAGTGTTGTATGTTTACCGTCACAATGGCGAAATCCAGCCAGCACCAAGCGTCACTAAAGAATCTCTTCAGTCCATAGGCAAACCATTTCAGGACAATCTCAATTAGAAATATCAGCGTGCAGATTTTGTCAATGTAGTCAAGTGCCAATTTTAATCGTGGTCGTGAAGGTAGGTTCTTGTCCTCAAGCGCCTACAAATGAATTAATTTGCCACAAAAGATAATAAAATACCAGCGTTCCACTACTGATAATTATCATTGAAAAGATAAGCCCTTCGAAATATCGATTTTCCACGATGAAGTAGCACGTCTGCCGGAGGCGATTCCATCCCTGGCCAAACTTCGAGTCAAGAAGTCCTTTGAAAAGCGGTCGAATGGGATTCCAAATGGCAGGAAAGCAGCATTCTTCAGGATGCTCCCAGTAGCTCATGTCCACAGACTCGGCGTCAATCATCTCTTCATTTGAAATACCTCCGGTATTGTCGCTCGATGCAGACTCTTTCATTGGCTCCCAGTCTGTGTAAGCGGTTTCCGATGATCCTGAAGTAGCTGGCCTAGTTATAAACGAGACATGTTTTGAGAGTTTCCTAGAGCAGAACACTGTTGAGGACGCAATTTATATTGCGAGACATTCAGGTTCAGATAGTACTTAAATGCCTCTCCTTAATAGTCGCTTTCGGGTTTTACAAGTGGTGCTTCCAAATTCTACAATGCTGCTGAAGCTAAAAGCGAATATGAGAAGAGGGCTCTGACTAGACAATAAAATTGTTGCCACCGAACAAAAAGTTGGAGAACTATGCTCTAAATATATTCCAAATTCGGAAAATAGGGGCAATTCGTAAACAATTCCCACTTTAATTGATTCTGACGGCAATTCGATACGAAAATGCATCGCTTTAGTTTTCTGTCTTCGTGAATAGCTTCCATGTTGCGAACAAGTGGAAGAACGGCTAATGTTACTTTAAAATAATCATTAAACATACTATTCATTCAGACTCCAATGTTACCCATTTCCAAAGCATATGACGTATGAAATGCATTCAACCAATACAAACTCAGTATTTGCACAATACATTTATCAAGGGATTTGCTTGGGAATATCAAACCGTTTGGGAACGACTTAATATTGCTAGCTGGAGACTTCAAGATACATTAACTGTAATTCTTCCAATTTGGGGTGACGGGTAAATACGTAAACAATTTACTACAAATAGGCCAGTTCAGGCTGAAAACGATCAATCGGCTGAGATATTCACAGATTAGTTGCTGTGAATTTGGAACGGGACATGTCGGTTGATAGGATTTAAAGAATGGATGACGGGCGAACTCACAGATTAAACATCACCAAGAAGAACGCATTAACCAAAAGGACCTCAACTTTACAGTGAAAGGTAAAATTTAAAGAAATTGATTAATCGCGAGGTAACATGAACTCGACAACGGCGATTGAGGAAATGACAAACTGAAACTGATATGAAGACGTATTCACCTTTCTTTATGGATTGCGCGAAATGGAGTGTGCTTGGATTACCTATTTAGATAGAATTGTCAAGATTTCGGTGTCAGTAAACAGCAATCTACCTACTTCCCTATCCGTATAGATTTCTCTCGGCTACATTCCGCAGTGCGTGAAATTAACAACACGTCAATCGAAATAGCGTAAACAAAACGAGATCAAGCAACTTAAAATATAATTAGTTAAACTCACGATTGTTGCCATCCATCACCGTATCCATAACGCTGACCGCTAAATTAAGGACATCCCCGAGGAAATATGCTGTGGGATGTTGACGACTTCCCAGATAGAAACGTCTTATGTATCTTTGTGATGCCCTATTATTGGGCATTATAAATATTTTAATATTTATAGTATTGGTATTTTTGAGATTAATATTCATTCATTTTAAGATTTACACAAAGTGGCGGACAATTTTCAGTTTGAAAATGTGTTGCATAGGAAAATAAGCGCGTCTTAATCTCCTTCAAGGAATTGCGCAATTTACAATTGTCAGTCAACTTCCAATGAAAGCGTCTTGACACTATATTTCCCAACAAATGTAAAGTTGGTATAAAACGTGGTCACACACGCTCAATTCTCAGCTAACATCCCGTTTATATTGGCTTCAACGGAAATAATGTGTTGGCATATGGCGAATGTATCAAAACGTATTTCGATAATTCATACAATGAATAGGGCTTCAGTCTCAAACGTCTAATCCACGTGTTGGCGCATACGACGTGGGTGCTGTTAAAAACACCGAAATGAATGGCGCAAATAACCTTGCTTCACAGTTTCTGTCAAACGATTCCTTCAAATGACACGGAAAATCGGCCGCATTGAGTGTGCCTTATGTGCTTCCTCGAGAAACATGCGGGAGACACAGCCCGGGGGCAAACAAAGCCGGCTTCGTCAATGATCATTTAGTAGTAGAGACACACGAATCTCCGCTTAATTATTTATAGGGTAATGGTGAAATGGCGAATAGCCTTCTTATTTTCAGTTACGGAGGAGGAATTATGGAGTCCACCTTCTTATTGCCGGCATTGATTTAGGACCTGCAGATTGACACTTACAATCGCCATGGGCGCTGGAGAGGAGAAGACCCAAAGGATATTGGAAAATTTGGACATAAAATGCCATGAAATAACTAGTTACAGGCTCCTCGGAAAATACAGACTTTAAATTGCGACGCGGTGTATTGCCGCGACCTGAAAGGCGATCACGGCGACGCTACTCTATTTTTCCGAAGGTAGTCCTGGTATAAACTGCAAAGGCTCATTTACAGAGAAAGACTTAACGATAGCTTGCAAAGGTCTATTGATGACGACTGATGTTGCTAAATGGACCTTCGACGAAGTGCATATCCAGGCGCCCATCGACTAACGAGACGATCATACCGGCTACGATTCTTGGAGGCGACATTTTTGACCAAAGAACCCAGCACTCAAACGGATGACGTTGGTCGATTGTGATACAAATGATAAATATTAAACAGCATCACACCATTCATCTCTAACTATGTAGTTTCCAGAATACCCCTTGGACTCAAACGACCGTGAGGTTTCTGACGATCTACTATTCTAATCAATAACATAATAGCCTACTAACGAGACCACCGCAAAATGTTGGGTCAAGGGTTACGCCGATTCCGATAGAAACAGCGGATTGCTCTTGTCGATTACAGAGTATTCATTTTGTAAACTCGAAGAGGGACGGTGAGAATATTTCTTGGTTATCAAGAATATGGAAGAATGTTTTTAAGTGGATCGCGAAATTCCTAAGAAGTCGCCAAAGGGCAGCATAAACAATCACAGTCGAGATGAATAAAACAATTATGCCCAAAACGATTCCCATCAACAAAGGTTGACGCCCATCTTTAGAAAAACAGGGTAAATCTTTACTTTTGCGCGTAACAGAGTTCCAGAAGAAGACAATTTTAATATCGATCGGACGCTGGTAAAACGTGGCTAATTAGATTGCCTCTGGCAAGTTCTGGATTCCGTAACAACCCTCACACACTACGGGCTCATAATAAGGTCAAGAGCACCGAAAATATCAGCGATCCTATCTGTGAGGAACCCCCAAAACCCGTGTGGTTTGGGTTGGTTGAAATGTGCTTGGATTATCTATTTAGATAGGAGCCATAGGTACGCGTGGCCTGGTTCAGTTTGTTGAAATTGTGGACGATTGGTTCTGCAAAATCTCGGAGCAAAACAAACTTTATAATTGTAATCGCTTTAAACAGGTCACGTGTGCAAAATATTTTGAACAGACTCACTCAATTATAACGATTGGTAAATTTTCCGGCGATTCTCCACAACTGCGCGACTGGACTTTGCTTTCTGAGACTACAATTAAAATTTAAACAAAAATATAGAATTTCCACAAGCAACAGTTTACGACTCAGAAGGTATTACCACATTTAATTGAAGTATCCAGACTCGTGAGATTTCGCAGGACGACGCAGCTATCACCAAGCCGATGAACACTGCTGCCGTTTTCCGCCCGTTTAACACCCGTACACCGGAGAGTACCTTGGATAACCTTTCGACACTCTTCGCCCAAGGCGGCAACCGAATTTTGTCTAGTTTTAAATGTGGAAGAAGCGAATAGTTGAGCATTGCGATGCTGTGGGAGATTTGATTATTCGAGGAAAAAGGTGAGCTTATAAGGCCGCGTAAAAGAGAAGCCTACCACAACGAACAATGACAGTTCAAAATTCGATGAAATCTGCACTTATGTGCGTCTAGATCATGGATCGATCGTTCGGTTGATCGTTAAACTTTGATTCCTTCATGATTTGAGAGCACAGGTTTTCAGTTCCAGGGTATGGACGTACATTACGAAATTAGATTAGACCAAAAAGTAAAAAAATTGCTGGGATCAGAAATATTGTAAATTATTTAAAACGTTCTAGACCTCAGCCTGGACCGACACCATTTGGTGGCAGGTTTCGCTTACAGGTCAGAATACAGCTCCGACGTTCGAAATTAATTCAATTTTCCAGCAAGTCAACCTGAATTGACTGTTTTTTTGCAAAACGTCGTACATTCTCTGCGTGGGTCAACCATTTCTATGGAATGTGCCGGCTGATCGCGACATCGAAGGGATAAGCGAATTTCAATCGACGCTGCTACTCTCTCCCTCTCTGCGGGATATTAAGGACTTTGCAAGTAACTCAAGCTATGTATTCACGCTTTATTCGGTGCGAATTAATTGGACATGTGTTTTGTGAAATTAGTTTTCACAGTGTGACACAAAAATTTGATCTCAAGCCGTGACCCAACAGCCCATTAGTAAGCAGGGGAAAGGCAGATTCATTGAATAAACTCGATGGATTACAACCGAACGTCTGCTAAAGCACGCAACTTACACTCTGCTCCGCTGGTACCGGTGACTAAAATGTCGGCCCAATGTGGCACACAGCCTCGCCAGGCGGCGTTTAAGCCAAACCGTGAGTCTATAAATGCGGTCCAGAGCCTCCTGGAGCTTCCCAGAGTCGCCGGGCTCCTCTTCTCCCCGTTGGAAGCTCTCAGCACTGAAAGAACTCAGGAGCAGCGCCAGAAACAGACTGAGGACCTAGGGGGAAATGGGCAGATGCGTTAGAGCAACCATAGCCACCCCGGTAAACACGGTTGACCTATCAGTCGAGAGTTGCTCATTTTTTGAAACCGAGTTTATTGATCTGGTCGAAGTTATGAACGTATTCAATCCGAGGGCACTGCCAACCAATGTGCAGGCAATAAAGATGTAGTTTGGTGATATTTATACGGTTTTTCATTGTTAAAGCCATTTAAAAAAATATTTGAAACAATAGTGTTTCAAAATAGGATTCAATTGGGCTTACCACCAAGTTGCCAAGAACCATGGTCATGAGAAAGAAGATAGTACAGCTCATGCCATTAACTTCGAGGCAGTCCCACATCGATTCGATCCATTCTCCACACAAGACGCGAAACACGATCATGAAGGAATGAGTAAAATCACAGAAATTCCACCTTGGCACCTTTCCACCCCGATCGGGAAATCGCGTGATATTAGTAAATTGGTGATAATTTTCTCCGAAAAGTGACATTCCCAGCACAGCGAAGACAAATATTGATATTATAAGGACAGCTGTGAGATTTCCCAAGGCGTTGAGCGTCCTGGCCACGATCGAGAAAAGTAATTTCATGGTCTGCCATGATTTCGCCAGTTTGAAAACTCGAAGCTATAGGTGTTAATGCAATGTTACTTAATTGGTTTAAATAGTGAGGAATATCCCGAATTGCGTACCAATCGGAAAGCGCGGAGTATCGACAACCCTCTGACGTTGGCTAGAGGTATTTCGATGAGACTAAAGAGCACGACGATAAAGTCGAAAATATTCCACGAATCTGCGAAATATTCATTAAGACCGAGTGCGATGAGTTTCAGAGAGGCCTCCGCAGTGAAGGTCGTTGTGAAAAACTAGAATTCAGATAAACACTTTGGGTAGCTCAGAAATCAGACCAATAGGAAATAGATAGGCTTACGTAATTGGCCATTTGCAGAACCCCTGCGAGCGCCTTGTCGTTGTCTGGCTTGTCCAGAGCCATGAAGAGGGTGTTGATGCAAATGCACAGGGTTATGAAGAGTTCAATGAAGGGGTCAAGGATGACGAGGGTGACGCATCGGCGAAACGTGTAGTAGCAAGGGCAACATGTCCAGCGGCAGCAAATCTGCTCGATTTTCTCTGTTGCGCTCTGCTTCACGCGCGCAATGAAACCCAGCTAAATACGGATAATAATACTAATCATGGTTATGGAATGACCGAATTGTTGTATGGCGCCGTTTTGTGGAATATAAACGGTACAGCCTTCGCATTGTTCGTCGAAGAGGTATATATTAAGACAGACTAGATTAGCGGGGATTGTAGGGGTTAACTGATAAACGAGGGGTCAACTATAAAACGAGCAGTGATAAGTGAAGAAAACGTGAACGGGCGTTGTAGTAGCGATCGATGACAACGACAATCCACTGGAAAACGTCACATGATTTGAGACCAGGGAACAGTTTACCATGAGAGAAATACTACAGGCCTTAATGCTGGTTTAGCCCAAGGATCCATTTATTAAGGAATTGATAAATACTTTATAAGTTCAAAACAAACCCCATCTATTTTTTAATCTAATTTAAAGACGGGAATTGACTGGAATTGCCTGATTAAGGTAATTAGGCTACAAAATTCTACAATAAACACCCATTACACTAATGCGCGTGGTTTTTTTGAGGTGGATAACATCATTTTGATTCCTCTGAGCATGTGTAATGCACCTCAAAACTCTTTGAATAAATAGCGCACCGAAAATAACGAATGAACAGGGTTGGGTGTAGGTATGTGACATAATAATTTGCATTTTTCTAACGTACACAGCAATATGAGCGTTTCTATTCTATGGAGGTAGCTATCTGTGGTAGGAACACATAATTATGCTATAAACGTCTCTTATATTTATTTCGCAGACTGCAAAACCCTCTGAACCATCCATTTTAAGCCATACGGTTAGTTTAATACGCCCGTACCAATTCCCCATCTGTCTACAAAGACCGAAGTACCATCTGTCCCTTTTCATAACGAGCATCTGCGGCATGATGCTATCATTTAAAACTAACGTAGTCTCTTTCTTATTGAAAAGCACAACAATACAACGTCGATCATCGGCAATTTTCCTGATCAATTGCAATACTAGTTCATACCATGCGACCAACCTAATTTATAGTTGGTGGACGTACAATCCAGCCTCAAAAGCCCAAATGCAGTCGGAAAGTGGCTGCTAAATTAACTTGTGGTGTTTTGGTTGTATGGGGTCATGATTGCTGATATGCAGTGGTATCTGGGCGGTTGTATTGCTTGGGTTCCGACTACCATTCCCGAGCCACATGTTTAAACACCGAATCACTGAATCATGTCCAGCTTCCACATAACAGTGCTCCACAATACTCTCAGATGGTGAAGTGCAAGGCAACGTCCAGCTGCGTGTCAACAGCGCCAGAAAGGCGTTCTACAAAATGTCTGGATTTCACAGTAACACCAAAGTTGACTCTGTCGAAGGGTGTGGAAACTGGAAACGTCAATTGGTACCGTCAAAGAAGACTACAGTCGGCGTGCGATGCTGGAGCAAGTAGTCGACGATCAAATCCTGTCAAAGACTAGCTGCAATCCAGGACATCCTCTGACACAAAGCAAACAATAGTTGATTTTGCATAACAGCTGCAGAGGACTCTGTCTTCATCTTAGGGTGTCGTGTCCGATAGGAGTTACGTGCTCGACCACGCAAACGGTGGATGCGGCTTGAAAGTACTACTATCTGATGACTGGTCGAGCATTGTCGTCGCTATAATTTAATTTCATGCATACGAAGGCCTATTGTGTGGTGCTTAAACATGTACCACCTTGTTCGATGGTCTTTTGAGGATAAATCAAACTAAGGGTAGGGGTCAATTTTCTTTAACAGAAACTAACAATATAGTTGCGCTGTTGATATTAGTTAATCGGTGTAGTGTGCTTTCATATGACAAAGGCTGGATCTCTTGATGATTTAATGGACGCACATAATCTGGAATTCAATTTATATTGGACACGATACAAGTTCACTTTTTGTATTCTGTAATATCTCATAAAATAGAGACAAAAAAACAAACCTCTTGGCAACAGAGAGGATGTTCTGGAAGGCTTGTACGGCGGAAAGGATGCCAGCCAAAAGCGTTGTTGTCTTTTTGTTTACCGCTTCCTCGGAGGTTATTTGGTTCGGTTTGCAGCATGCTCGGCCGAAATTCATTTCTTTTTAAGGTGGTATTAGACTGATCGCAAGAAAACCTGGGTGTTACTGGCAATGTTTCGCCGATTGAAGATCTAAAAGATAAAGCAGTTAGACTGGCACATCTTTTCAATCAGCAGCACCAAAGGGTACACTCGACCTCCTGTCACTTAATTATGCTCAAACTCGACAGAAATTTGCTACGTCGTCAAGGATAAGGCGTTTCCTCTTGCCTGTGCTCTTGCAGGGAATATTGAAACCATGATCTCCGTGTACAGTATGAGTATCAGAAATACCGATGGCTGTAATATTTGTTAAGCTAACCTTTCAGGGGAAACAAGAAGCACTGGTTGGCATTTAGGTCCCCATGCATTCGGCTGGAATGAAGTTTGGGTAGGCGGGTGATCGGGCTCACTTCTGTTTGAGACGCCATCGACGAATGGGAGATCGGCGATTCCTTTCGGGCTGAAATACGTCCAACTCAGTCTTCGTTGATGATCGTCTAATTGCTTCACTTCACCAAGAGACTCCTTGCTCCACCACCTACTATCGAGCTCTATTCGGCTGGAAGTCTGCAGAGGGAAATGATATCACTTTCTACAATTCATCGATGACGGGGTAATCGTGCAAGTATCCGACTCCGGTAGCAGAGCATTTTTGCGTTTCCCGATACGACTGACTTTTATAATGATAGGTGACGACAATATCCTAGTAATGACTGTTGGTTTGACAAACTTTTGAGCGAGATGAATATACTTCATGGTCAATCTTAAAATTATTGGAAACTATCATAGATTATGGTGCGTTGTGGGCTAAGAATGCTGAATGGTGAATAAAAATTCCTGCTTAGTTTTCCTCAAAAAATAAGCAGAGATCATCAGACGATTTTTTTTAAGCAACTTGCGCCATTATGCGTTATCTTCAATCTTGAGCAGTCAATTTACATGTAGACATACATTTTTATCAACCACATGACGAAGAATTCTTTAATGGGCGCAATTTACACAGTTTAAACAATAAGTCATATTATTACTTACATTAGTCGCCGCGATTGAATTTCTTCTTTGAATCGGCGCTGGAAATATCGGCTCACATTCATACTTTGAACGCAGTTCTTGGACGTGCTCATATGGAGGTTCAAGACTAGCAGCTTCGTCGACTTCGTATTGCTAAAAATATTCAAAAAAGACGATAAAGCATTTCCTTGAGATGTTCAGAACGCTCAGTTGTTAACTTTATGCGCACGCAACCGAATAGCGCGCGTGTATGCATTATATTCAGATAATTTTGCAAGTATGTAAGATCTTGGGTTACCCAATTTTGGTCATTTGATGATATTAACAAAAAACCAATTTATCGACAGCATTTTCGAGTTTGTATCATCTCACGTTTCAAATTTTCAACGAGTTTGATACATACGAACAAGGTGAAAAATATTTCACAAAAACATGTGGTCATATCTTTGTTAATTTAACAGAAAGGCAAATCAATTTCACTGAAATATCTATCTCGAAAACGCGTAATTTGAGCCATCATATGTCCACGATATCCATAGCGCGCGCGCCTAACTACGACAATCCCACATAAACGCAAGGACCAATCACGGGGCTTTACAAATCGCTCAGCAAAGCACGGCACGACTTAGCAAAGTCGGTGTCTTCGTCACTTGTGCCAAAAAACAGATGTCCGTGTTTACTTAAATCGCTTTATTTGAGAGAGGAACCTTTTTACAGCCATCAACTGTTGTGACCTAAGTGTTGTTTTCTCGATTTTGCTGGCTGATTTGTTGATTCCTTTGAAGTTCTTGAACACTAATCGAATTAACCTCCTGGTAAGAATCCAGCGCTAATCGCTTCCTTCAGAATAGCGGATGTGGAAACATTTTCCACTTTGTATTTCATACACAATTCAGACAAAAACGTGTTGGCCGTTGTACTGAAGATGCGCTTATTCAAACGCCCTACTCCCATCCGAGACCCTTCGTCAATTTGTCTGTTTGTGTTGGTTATCAGTCAACAAAGGTTTGGGCTACGTGACCATAATACACCAATAGAAAAGATCAAAATTCGCCCTTGTTGTAGGGCAAATTTGCACTTTAAATTTGTGATACGGTGTGTATTTAATAAGCGGGATTGCCAATAAGGCTTATTTGCGCGGAGTGACGGATCAATTTAATGTTTAAACAACATGGATTTAAAATCCAAACAATTTGACTGTTGGGCGTTAACCTCGGCTTTTAGAAAACCTTGACAACAGACACCACAAGTCATAACGTCCCTACAGTCAAGAATATTTTAATAGACACATTTTAAAATTCTGTGTAGACACGCAATTATTTTCATTCCTATGCATCACTATAAAGTCAGGTTTCCGACTTCGTTTATGTGGTCAGATTAAATTTATAATTTGAATTAATTTGTATTAATAGATTTGTCTGAACGCTTTGTTGGTGGTTTCTTTATTATATTTTCCTGTGTGGCAGTAACCATTAATTAAGCAATTTTAGTCCTGCGAGACCAAATTGTAACCCAAACTGTGTCTGTTACTTCTGGTCAACTCAACCTTGATAAAGAAAGAATAATACCATTCTTCGGGTAACAAATTTATAAATCCGCCCGTCTGCATAATTATTGTTTGATGAACAACAACCAATATATTCAATCGAAGTGATAATATCTGTAAGCGAATGATATAGGCCCCCCTAAAGTTAAATCCAAACATTTTTTGATTTTTTAAACGGTATAAAATGGTATTATAAGGCTTATCACATTTCTAATCGTTTTCTGTTACCATGTGTTTTATTTTAAAAGGGTCTTTCGAATTTAAGATCTTGTTCAAACTCTATGCTTGAGATGGCCGAACAGAATATAGTCCAAAGGCGTAAAATACTGTAATCCTGACAGCTAAATCGTTTCAAAATTTCGTTCGGAATAAATTAATTGTTTCCTGTTGCATATCGCAACGTCTTGCTAAAACTTTATTTCGTCAATACGTTAATATGTCACGATATTGGAATCCGTTTACGATAAGAGCATTTACAGATGCATTTTTGAAGAAAACAAGCTTAATGAAACCTTCAGACAAAGATTCCCAGCGAACAGATTTACGGGGGCTTATCAAAATATTGCCGTGGGTTTTCCTAGATCCAAATACGGCAATTATGTCGATATGTAATGAAATATTTCAAAAATAAAATGTAAATCTATAAGCGCGCACGCATGGTATATTTCCAATATAAATCATTCATACGTCATAGAAACTCTTCTGTATTATCAATAAACAGATGGGGATTTTCCATGAAAAAAAAACGTTTAGTTTGAATTACAAAGATTTAAAAATAGCTCTTGTGCTTACTGAAATCAGTGCTGCTACCTGGGCGTCTGCCTCTCGGTCGCGTTGGCAGACCTGCTCATAGGACATTGAAACGATGGCCAGGATAATGTTAAGCAGGTAAAAGGAACCCAGGAAGATGACCATCCCAAAGAAGAAGACGTGGCTTGGACCATTTGCTCTAAGAACCTAAAAATAGAGAAAAAATGACAAATGGAATCTAGGTGGTATATATTATGCTATTTTGCCGATTTTATGGATGTTTCCATAGAGACTGTTTAGAAGCATCCCCAGTGCTAGGGGTTGAAGTTATTGATGCATCATCCAACTCATAACTAGCCCAGGAGCCACATTTGCAACTCCGTCTATTTTATCTCGGGACGATGAAGCTGGTTTCTGCCACTAACCGACTGCCTCCAATACGCGCACCCGCACACGGCCTGATAGCGGCAATAAATGGGAGCAATACATTCGTGGCGCGACTGGTGTCGGATCAAACTTGCCAGCTGGTAGAGGCTCTCCCAAAAGTCTTGTGTGATGAGTCGAAATGAGCAGAGTAGGGCACTGGCGAAATTGTCGAAATGTGTGTAGCCGAAATTGGGATTGCCTATCCGTGTCTGTCGACAAATGAATCCAGTGGGACAGGTGCTGTGGTCATCACTGAAACAAAAGAAAGACCGCGATGCTCCAAAATAATGATTGCAGGTGGCGTCAATTTTTTTTTAACGAACTTACTCGGTAAGATTGCGACAAACTATGTGGGGTTGCATCCAAGAGGCTAAAATAGCACAAATGGTTACAGGTAAAAAGTTGTCAGTTAGAGCTCCCTTCTCCAAAACCCCTTCTTTGTGTCGGAGATTCAGAATTTCTACATTAACTCACTTCACTAGTTATGCTGCTAGTATAGTGGAGGACACCTACCATCCCCTCTTATCTAAATTTAAACCTTTTCGACCAATTTCTATGTAATACCGTTCAATAAATCAAATAAAGGCGACATATCGCTATGCTGTCATTCCTTATTTTCCCACGATTTTTTTCCACCAGAGCAGGTGAAGAGAATGGGTCGTTCGTGATTGGTACTCACAATATATGGGAGAATAGTTGTGAGAGAATTCACGAATTTAGCCCGTGAGATTTCGGAAAAAGGATATATTTGGAAGTAAGGCCCAGGAATACAGAAAGCTTCGAATATAAGAATTATAATTTTTTTAATTAATACTCTTTTGAAAATCCATTTAAGGAAACCGAGGTTACCTGTGGTCTAGGTGCATATTAAAACCGCCTTAAATGGTATCAAAAACCGCATTCGCATAGTTCATAATCAAAATAAAAGCAAAACGTACATCTTTGTTCATAGAAGAACTGGGTGACATGCCATTGGGAGAAATTCGAAAGCGTTGACCAAACGCGACTGGCAATTTCGTTTGTGATTGTAGCATTTTGAGAAGCGTCTGAAATGTTCACATTTTTTGCGGTCCCTACAAGGAGTTAGAGTTGTTACATTGTCGAAGGGTACTGACCAGATGGGTATATGCTCAAGCCTGGCTTCTCATAAACGGGTTGATTGTGCAATGCTCATAGAACCCGGTTGCTACATGCGTTCAGGCAGAGAATTATACCCTTTGCTATTAATTTTGTCCGCAAGCAGCATGATTCAGCAATGATAAAAGCGTATAAACCGAAGCTATAAACTTTCTGAGTCAAGATTAAATGATTTTACGACTTGGCTCTTCCCTTCGTATTTCGAGTTATTTTTACTGTTCAATGCGTAACAAACAATTGAATTCACCTCCAGATTCATACCAAAATCTTTAAATATAAAATAACTTCGTAACGCTTGCACCTTGTGTATTTGACCGATGTTATTAAAAACAGTTTAATGTTTCACCACCCTCTAGTGCTTGTTAACAAAATTGGATCGTGTCCGTGCGTTAAAGTAAAATATCGCAAGATATAGCTTTTCAAGGGTTTAAATTCTATTACGGGCGTTTAACCTCTTTAATTCGTCTATGCATGATAGAATTTCAACAAACATAAAGCCATTTATTCACGAGCTGCTTTCTTGCAGGCATTCATTCATTGCTACATCTGGTATCATGGGTGTAATCCTATCCTCATAAATTATACCTGGGGACCCCTGGGGATAATATTCAAACGGTTGTTACAACTGAATGATATAGTTTAATGCGCTGGACAACCTGCTATGGACATAAGCGACCTATTATCCTTCCCTAATTATCGGATAGAGGACTAGCCCCGTCAGACGAATTATGGTTTTAAGGTGATGAGAAATCAGTTTTATTAACGATTTCATCTAACCTAAGGGGCTATCAATGGTCCGAAATGATCGAAAAATGTTTAATGTGTTGACCGTGAATATGGCACGCGACTGCACTCAGACAGTCGTCTCGCCATAGCACAAACTTGCGCGTCATGCAAGGCAGCAAGAATGCAAGCGGTAGATCAACAAGGTATTTCTGACCATTTAATCTTCGGGGGATATCTTCCGCCATCGCTGTCGTCATCTACTCAAGGATGGTTGGAAGGGGGAACAGAAGACTCTTCGAGAGTTTTAGGTCTCGGCTACAGACAATTGGTTCAGCCCACATTTGCAGTGTTCACCGGGTTTTGCCGCTGTCGCAAGCATACTGTGAGTAACGGGTCGATACCAGACACTGGTATATTGCCTGAGAGTTAGGAATGGCGGACTTCACGTCTCCAGATACTACTTATATACTTCTACTCTATACACTGCGGCAGTTATGGTACAGCCAGCCAATGAGAGGATTCCTAATTATATTAAGATAAAATGTAATAACATGGTTTTTCCTCTAGGTAGGTCATATAGATCAACCATTCCAACATTGGGGAAGTAGGGTTTTGGGGTATGGATTACAAATACGGTTTTGGGGAACTGAAGTAATCGGTTTCTAATCAGAGAATGCGCCGTCCGGTATTGGTACTCACCGTATATGGTGGAATCGTTGTGAAATAGTTGACGAATTTCACCCGTGAGATTTCGGTCAAAGGATATATTTTGTGACACTTCATGCAACACCTTTGTGACGGTGTATCTACCCAACTCGTTATCCACCCCTGGCCACGGCATTACACATTTGCGGAGCAGAGTACCTCGGTAGAGCTGAACGCCGATGAGAGCGAAGATGGAGAGCATGAAGAGAGTCAAAATGGCGACGTCTCTAAGGTGCAAGACCGCGTCCGTAAGAGCACCGATAATTGTCTTGAGACCTTCAAATAATAGTAGTAAAGTAACGGTGACTACGAATATACCACCCGTAGACGTGGGCCAACTGCCAATAACACACATCACAATATACCGTTGGATCAATGAATTAAGTCGTACCTGGTACTGCGGTAACCGTTTTTAGTGCTCGTAGAACACGTAAAGACCGGAGAGCTGACAAATTTCCATGGTTTGGCAATACAAACATGATGTAGCTAAATAAAATACAAATGACGGTCGTCAAAAGCAATCTCACATTCTGCACCATTTTCTATTTAAATCGGATAGATATGAGCAGCATGTGATTTTATTTTGTCGTTTAATGACAGGTTGAGTTCGTAATCAAGGACTTCATGAAAATTCACGATAAGACAAACAATGAAATTAAGACTTCTTTAGTAATATTGAAAATGATAGTAAAGAATCTGTTCTCTACATTGAAGGACAAACTAAAACAACGCCTAACCACTTAATCAAGGAGAAGCACTTTTGTAGGCGTGGACACTTTACCGCTCGATGATGAACCTTTTATTCCAAGTGACCTCAATACATTTCTAAACATTTATTTTTAATTATTTTACTTGATGCCCAAGAGAAAGCTGTTAAGGAAGTATTTTTGGACTTTGCTAGGCTTTCAACATTAATTCGCACTCCTAAGATGGCGTTTAGGGATAGTTGGCTAACTGGCTTCAAAATCATTGATCTAACCGACACCAACACGCTAGAGACCCGTCTTCAGAACAGATTTTGACACGCCGGAAATTGCTCACTCTTTCGTCTCGAGCTCAAAATCATAACTCTTGGATGCCATTTTAAACAGTTGGTTATCGTGGAGTTATCAACTTGAAACCGTCGTCGAAAAATGCAATCATCTCTGTTTCTTAATTGGCCATTTATTCGATTTAAAATAAGGTCAAACTGCATCAAGATCTTCGTCCACGTCTTTATAATTTAATTCACAGAGTACTGCGCCCCCGTGGTTTTCCCAGGTTTCACATTTTCTGAAATTTTAGCTCTCCGTTTGCTTTATAAAATATTTTAGTTTTCTAGTGGCATGCCAATGCTCTACATCGAAGAGATCATTATTCAGTACAGTTTTAGCACTTTTTAACCCATTGCTGATCTCATATTAGATGACCCGTAAATATATTCGACCAATGCTATGTCATACCGTATAATTATCATAAAAACGGCTTCGAATCGAGATTCGTTGATTTATTATAAAGCATGTGAAGCCGGAACTCAGAGATGGTTCCCGCATTGTTTAATATTTGTTTTATGCTGAAGGGTTTGGTCCTCGTGACCTTGGTGATTACTATTATCATTATTATTATTATTATCACTATCAATAATGTATCTGCTATTGAATTTAAATCAGGCCAGTATTCATGTTACAAATACAATGTAAGGTTGTCAAAGTAACATCTTATTCCTTCCAAATTTGTAACTTCGCAATTAAAACTAATCTAACGTCTACATATTGTTTAATATTATCAGCCAATCACGTCTAGACCATAATATTCCCTGGATTCTTAACACACGTGAAATGCAATTTAACGACTTACTGCTAAACCCGCCTCAGTGCTCAGACTTCGCGTTCAGAAGCGATAGATATCGCACACATATAACGCCTGAATTTAATGACTGGCGACCCTTCAATCTTTGGAGGAACATTCTTAATATTATTTTTCACGCTATTGCCTTAATTTAGTCGAGCGTATTTTCAGATCGGTCGAAATACAAGAAACCTACTCGCCAAAATTTACGTTAAATTGGCCTCAAGGCTATTAATATCTTACGCAAGAGATATCACGATGAAATCAAGCCAATTCCAGGCGTCCCGAAGATATGCAAAGTCGTTTAGAATGAGACCACATCCGATCACACGAATAACTGACTCGCACGTGTAAAACACCGTGAATGCGATCCTAAAAATTCGAACACACGAAGCATGAAATACATTTGTAGATATTTTGCATTTTTGAACTCAGAAATATCGATTTTCGTGATTAATTGAATATCGATTTATCTTAAGCCTACGTTGATGAATGTTCCATCTGCAATTAGACCTAATTCTATTTTATCATTCTTTATCGCAAAAGGGTGAAGGAGCAGTCGCATGATATTTTTATTCTTATAGGCAACTAATGATGAAAAATGAAACGATGGCATTGCTACTTATCGGCGAGAATAATCAGGCCGATGTCTCGGCGTCTCAATCAGCCTGTCTGTTGGTGGTCGTTAATTATAAATTAAAAAGTTCAAATAGTTTACGTCAAGCCGTTGGCATTGTCTTGCTAAATCCTTTAAGTATGCGAATAATCTGACCACCACCAACTAAACGTGGCAAAGTAGCTATTTAATAAGAGGATTTAGAGAGACACTATCGCATTGCAAAAACTACACCGTTTTTCAGTAAATCGCTCAGGGAAATCTTAAATTTTAAAATAAAATCTCAGAGTGGCCTACAATGCAACTAAAATTGATGCCATTGCGATTACCAAACCATAAAATTGGCGTTTAATACCGTGTTTGTCTGATGAGATTACTCCGGTCCCAACAAATCTAGAAATCTCCATGTGCTCCACTACTCCGTGTTACTTCAATTAAACCCCAGGCAGTGCTTGCCAAGGGATGAAAACTACAAAACTTGAACGCCATTGTGTTTAATATGCGAAAGATCAGAAACAACTTTGAATCATAGATTTAGGGAAATGATGCCTTGAGTGAAAACATTATATTTTTCGGGAAACATATGTTATAGGAATTTTGGTTTAATCTAAGAAATGCAAATAAACGCACAATGCTTCAAAAAAATGCGAAAACAATGAAATAGAAATGACGCACGTACATACTTACTCAACAGTTTTGGATGAATCGTTAAGCGCCATGAATACGCAGTTTGTGAGAATTGCCAACAATACGACCATACTGAACAATGTGAATGGATACATTAGGATTAAGGATAAACACAGTTACAAATTACGAATTCAACAAAGAATTTCAATCATCAATATTATTTTATCTAATATTTTCATTTGAGTTGATAATAATTATGCGAAAGGATATGGATGAACCATCGCCCGAAGTGCAAGACGTCGTATTGGATTGAAGGGGTCAAAAATGAACAAGGAAGACGACAGGCTCAATCGGTGGATTGTTTTGTCGGAACCAATGACAACAAAACTCTACAAATAACATTGCTTGTATTACATAGACACAGGCTAAACTGGCAATATCTACCCAATAACCGTGATCCTCTGGCATTATATAAATTGCGTGCTTACTTGGTTGAACAGCGGTGCATCGGTAGTATTTTATTAAGCCATATTCTTCATTTACAGCGAAGGTAGACCGCATTTATTCTCGTTTGTATTAATGCCCGCGTTTGCACGGTCGTATTTAATAGTTAAATAGAGTCCTTGCAATACCTCCATATAATATAACATGGAAATAACTGACCTAAATAAGAGTTGACCAAGTATTCTAATAATGATGCCGTAGTTGCGTTATTCATCAGTTTTCATTTATTATCCGAATAACCTATGTTAATTTAGCGGAGCTATTTAGAACCTCATTCCACGAGGCCTTGGGTATTCACGCATTTGCACATCAAAATCTTTCCCCAAAATAGCGTGGCCATTCGTGGGTCGTCTCGCACCCCTTTGTAGCGGTAGAAATCGTCCATTTCTTGAAGAGGAACTCCAGTGTATCGTCGTGCGCAGAATTTGCTCGAGAGAGGCGAAAACAATTTTCTGCCAGTGAGCAACATCGGATTCGGCTCCTTGGGAATTGGAACATATTCGCCATCTACTCCAGCCTCCACGATGAGATCATTGGCGTCGGTTACTGCATTATTGGTCGAGGTATGCCGAGAACAGGCTCCATTTTCGCTGTCCGCAACTCGATTTCGGAACTGCCTCCTAAACCTCCTGTGGCGATCTACAAAGCAATTACGGTAGCACACAAAAAATCCTTCGCACGTAGGAGTACGATTGAGATGCATAACGTTGTCGTGAGTTTGCTATTTTTCTGTTATTTTGTCACCATCTGACAGTGGCCTCGAGGTCCGAGTTTACGGCCACACCCCGGAAAACCGTTTGACAGGCCCGTCACACTCTTGTTGGCGTAGTATGGAAATCAAACTCTCTTGTTCACTCGAAATGGCGGGAAGACCAATAAGAGGAGATTTAAACGGTCGTTTATCCTACATGGATTCCCGCTTCCTCGAATTTCACACTTTATCGTACAAACCGTAGCGATCCTTAACCGCAACATACATGAGATGGTCGAAACGCGATTATCGAAACTGAACGTGGGAATGAACACGCCAACAGCAGTTCTGCCTCCCACAAAATAGGTCAATTTTTGAGTGCTAAGCGCTCAACGCTGAAATACTTTTATTTTTCAATAAATGGTGCACCCCTTTTCGATGACGCG
Organism: Proteocephalus fallax; assembly: GCA_028672205.1. Taxonomy (NCBI): domain Eukaryota; kingdom Metazoa; phylum Platyhelminthes; class Cestoda; order Proteocephalidea; family Proteocephalidae; genus Proteocephalus; species Proteocephalus fallax. The sequence goes on along the minus strand of JAPUBX010001845.1, from coordinate 34,850 downwards.
CCAATTAAATTTAAAATAGTGAAATTCAATGGTTATTCTATTTTCAAGTCAGCCAGACCACCCTCTCTGTTTTTCCCGTAATCTACTCGAAAGTGTTAAATGTAAGGCTATTGCCAATGTTTTGTTTGGAACGTTTCCTGGAATACTGATTATAACCTTTTAAAAATTAAGTTCATAAAATTAAAATACGTATTTGACAAAAAAACAGATGTGAAAGAACCGTATTAAGGGGCCACTATTAAAAGTTCGCCAATGATTGTAGCCAACGTCTAGCTCTAATAAGATTTCTTTACAAGATGAACACAGACCACAACGTGGAACCCAAGAGCTCTCCAGTTTGTTCAAGAGAAATCAAACAATAACGTCTGTATATGAAGCCTCCAGCTGCTTTGGTATATACTTACAATGATTAAAAGTTTATTTTTAAAGATCCATATTCTTCCATGAATAGAAAACACATTACTGCTTGATCATTCGATATAAACAATACTTAAAATTGCGTTTTTATGGGAAATTATGTTAATAAATATTAAAATTTATTCATTGAACATATAGCGTATTCCATATTTATGAATTCATTAATTCTGTAATGATAGAATAATAGAATCATTGCAATGACGCCTTTTTAAAGTTTTATAACAATTATTATAGAAAACTTTTAACTTTAGTAGCTAAAAGCCTATATTGGAGTTAAATACGTATACTTATCAAATAATTATTCACAAAATCCTCATTAATATTCGAAGCCCAACATCGTATACGTGTGCCAAGAAAACCACTAACTCTGAAAATCAATCACTAGAGCAATGCGTTTATGTCACAGATAGACATACTTAAGATTGCTTATACCAGTTGCTTTATTCATAGAATAACACGTTTCCATACGTAAGGTCATGAAACTGTAATCTAGCATACGACCAGTTAGGAGTTTACTATTAGTCAAATTCTGTTGATTGATTGTCACGTGGATTGAGACAATAAACAAGCTACTAGAAAACGATATTATCTTAAAAAGCCAGAAACTTTTAGACCAGGTATAGTAACAAAGGAACGGCTTACTATGAGGGAATAATTCAGGTATCCACAGAGGCATTAATACAGTTCGAAGCCCATTCAAGTCGCCTGAAACGCCTTAGAAAGAAACAAATCGATCTTTCCCAAAGACGATATCCACCTTATCAATCCAGCTGAACCGACCGGTGTAAATAACATCCAAGAATGTTGAAGTGGAGCTTGAAGGGAGAATCAACCCCACATGTTTTGAAAAGCACAATAGATACGCATTTTGTTGCGTTCGACACTGATGCATTTTTAAATACACGTTCTAACAAGGAATTAAGCAAGCTAACCGACTTACTTTTCATGTATTATCAACGACACTGATCTCGCAGACAGTGGTCAATTAAATTAAACCAGACTGTCTAGATGGACTTTAAATACCCCTAAATTGGGATGTGTTTGCGAGGCGGCAAACGTTAAACGCATATTTTGAAATCCTTGTATCACATAGACAATAGCAGACAATAAATGAGCACTAACACTATATTATGAAATACGTAATATTTAATTCAAACTATGTACTTTAAATTGCGCTCTACGCCTTCTGCGGCTATTTCAAAAACTTAAACCACTTCGTGGTGCGATTTGGGAGGGGGTTATTGTAGACGCCTGGTGGTGCAATAAAAGAATCGTTGTCCCAGCGATTTCAAAAAGATAACATGAAATGTAATGACATGGTTTTATTCCCGTTCACGCCCTTACCAAGCCCGCGTTTTCTTATTACAAAATAATGTTTTGTGTGCCAACACGACATCATGGCTGCGTGTTCAGTCATGCCCCAACGGACATGGCGGTTTCGTGATGAAATTGGCAATTGATGAAATGTAAAACAGGCAACTCGATTTACCTATTTGTTGGTTTTGGTTGTGGCGCTGGAGTCGGTCAAGAGATATTCGAACAGAATCGCGTGTGATTGGTGTGAATTGGAATGTCTCAAGTCCCGGGGTGATTTTCTTTTCTGAATTCTGCATTTCTGCGCCTAAAGGGAACGGCGTAGTTAGAGGGCTGGATATACGGCGCTGTACCTGTCTTAAAATATTATTTTCAGTATTAACGAGCTTCCAATGAATAAGAATGACACGAACAATCGCGCATGTGCACCTATTTGGCGCGTGTAATGTATCCGCGAGTTTCCAATGGCAACTTAACCATCTATCGGGAAGATTTTGAGAGACAACGCAACCCACTAGGTTTTTTAGAGCCATTCGCGGACTCTCGCTCGACAAGGTGCCCATGTCTTCGATATTTGACATCCCAAAACGATTTCCCGCAAACTGGAGTTGCTTTTAAGCATGGTTCGATGCATCACATCAATGCACGTTAAGGAAGGAGTATATCCATGCAAAATGCGGCTGATTATAAGAGTTACAGATATGTCAAATTTAAATTTGGCAAGACATTTGTGTCGTGGAAACGTTTCCCCTTTGATGTGTGGGTTGCATGGAGGTTTCCGCTTCTATTGAGTAACGCAGTTATACAACCTGAATGAAGACGCGCAATATGTTTATGGACCCTTGATGGTCGCCAGTACGCAACCCCAGAATTAAGTTTCTGAAAAGTTTGCCTTGTTTTAATTGGTCGTCGTTCTTCGAGAACGGAACACAATAAGCTTTCATGGCTTCCGCGAACTTATTCGTACGATCGAAGCACTTTTTTTGAAAAATTATTTTGTAATTTATTATTCGTGTTTTTAACCTTACACCTTCTTTTCTTGCGTAATTATTTGCTTGAATTATCCATTTCTTACAATAATAGTATGGCATTCGACTGAGCCGTTTTTTCTACGTTATCAAGTCCTTAGGGAAACCGAATGGGTGTGTAAACTTACTAAATATAACAAGGTTCACTTTGATTAAAAGAAACCCATTTTTAATCGGCGATAATGACATGTCACTCGCTAAAGGGTTCGCTATAATTGAACTGTAATTTAATCCTAAAGCCTTTCATTTTTAAGATTACATTGGGCTCTAAAAAATAATATTGTGTACCTTATGAAAAGACTGGTCTCCGGACTTGTCCTTTTCACATCCTCATTTGCTGTAATTTGTTGTCAGTAAAGCGAATGGCAGAAAAGAATTTTTTCGGGGATAAAAATAATTCCAGAACAGCCGATTGGCTACAAAAAATGACTATGCGCATTGGACAAGGCTTATAATACCATCAATACGGGTACAAGTCCGTTATGTTCTCTCCAAAATATGGATTAAGTATGATGCCAGCTGCACGGATTCAAACTAGGAAATCCAAATCTTTTGTTTCTAACGATGTCACAGATTTAAAATAAATGGAATTTTAAGATATTTTCGTTTCAGCCAAACAAATATATGTGTTGTAGCTTAATGTAATATAGTTAACCGGATTTTCTTCGAAGCTATACGTTTCTCGAACCACAAGTAACTGGATTCCTACGTAACCACGCCGTATAAATGATGCTTATTAGTAATTCATTTTTTTAAAAAAAGAAAGGAAATAACTTAAAATTTTGATAAATTAAACGGTCTGTTTCCTTTGATGATGCACAGCGAGATTAGACGATATTATTTAATGGTCTTACATTTCATTGTTAAACATGTGATAACATATCAGTGTGAAGCTTTTGTTGTCGCTTTATACGATATTTAAATAATTTCTATGATTGCCAAAACACTACAACAAAAAGATAAATTACATTAATCATTTGGATTGCATAACTTAGCAAAAATATATCATTTTTTGGCACGTTTATCTTTTTTTTCTAGCGCTTACCATATGTCCGTAGGAAAACATAACAAAGCGTGTTTGCATGGAACAATCAAAAGCAAATAAACAAACAATGTTTAATGACAACTTACAAGGAAAGAATGCTCATAGTTTCTGCAATTAACAAGCGGGATTTTAAATAAATCGCAGTTCAAATAAATTTATGAAATAAATCCGCCGGCCTTCTCCGTCTCAACCACCAGGCCCCCCCTTGACCGCACACCACAATGATACCTCTTTACTTCGAGCCTGTGTGCGCAGTTAATAGAGAATTGCGCAAAGGTGGCGTTTCATTACGCATCTTAATATTTGCCATGATCTTGATGATAAAATAATCCCCATAACAGACAAGTGATTAATAATCACTTATGCGCAATTTCGTGAGACTGAGGCGAAATAGTCTCTTCATCCTCAGTTTATACGTGTCTCAACATCGTCGCCAAACCGGGATTGGAAGAGCTTAAACTGTTAAATGTTTTTTTTTCACGTTCCTTTCAGTGCAAGCTCCGTGTTATGAGCCAGATTTCCGTTTTACTCTTGTAACATTAAGCTGCTAACTCAGGAGTATTCAACGTGGTATGGATATGTTATTTTGAGGGATAGTAATGTTCGTTTCGCGAAGTTAACTTTCGGTCGTTGATTGCAAAGCATCAAATTATTTAAACAAAGCGCTGCAAAAATCATATTTCTGGTGTATTCCGACCTTGACGGCTTCGTCCATGGTTGATTTATTCTCATCATATTGCTGATAACTTCGTCATTTGGCGGTGGATCGTCCTCTTGACTTGGGACTATCTGCAAATTTCCCCATATCGTGTCTCGATTATTAAAATTATCGGGCAAAAGATCAAATCGATTCCCAAAAAATTGAAAATATAAAACTTGACAAATAATATAAACAATCAATTATGGTTTAAGCGACTTATGCTCTGTAAACGTCTGACTCTTTTCCTGTGGTCGATGTCCATTTCAATTCCAGGTTTTTTAATTCGGAATTTCCCCATGTCTTAAAGAAAGTATTATCTCGAATTTTAAATAAAAATAGTGCTATGGAAGCATCAATATACGCTCTCTTGCCAAAGACTCTGCATCCAGTTTTCCCGCGCAAAAATCACAAAGAGTTCGATTTTTTATTACCCAACATTTCATGGGATTGGAAAATTCTACTAAAATCCGCAAACACAACGTACATTTGAAACCGACAGTTAAAGCTTAGCGCCTTGAAATTACTTGGTTCGATGAATGCAAATTACATGTTTTTTCCGTGTTTTTTTGGTCGAATTTACAGAATTAAATAACACAAATGTTACACAACGTTAAATAATTAACTTGCAAATTTTATCTCGGTATCAAGGGTTATTGTTAAGAGTCCATGATTTCTTGTGAATGCGAGTCAAGTTTGATTGCGTGGATGGTTATCACTGGGCCGATACGGCAGGGTAAACGCGACGCAATTATAGGATTGTGAGGCTGTACGCGCGCCCGGTTATTTTGTTTAAATAAGCAACTTGTCCCCAGCCCAATAGGCTTGATATCTGTTATCCAATAGAAAGAGACCGCCCTTGTGTTTATTAATCGTAGCATGTGTGTAATAAAAACTGGGGAAGGTATTTATATGAGGCTGGCTAGCAGTAATTTTAAGAGGCGCTCTGATGCACATATTACAAGTTAAGGATCAGGCGTTTCGTATTCAATATTTATACACTTTGTATACATTGTCATTCATTAGAAGAACGATTTTTTCAAGGAATATTGTTAAAGTGTAGATTTAAATTGAGGTCAGCGTCCGAATCATTAACGATCGTCTACACTTTCTATGAATATGTTCAACACGTAATGGAATTCGTAATCATCCTGCTTGTTTCCGAGCTCGAAGGTTTGATGAATAGTTTGATTTGAAAAAGCGTTTGAAAGAGATATGAATACTCATATAAGGACTTTTGATTAATTTTGAAGTTCGAATGCGATAATTATGTAAAATAAAATCCTTTTGAAATTTAAATTCCAACTAAAGGGTGCGAAGCGAATTTGAAAAATAGAACCAAAACGTGTTTTGTCTTAGCATTATCGTATTTATCCGTGAAAATTTGTGCTCCATTGTTTTCTGTTACGGTGACGGAGAGAATTTTCAAGTGTGAAGCTGCGTGCTGATTTCAGTAGTCATCAAGAAAGCCGCTTTCGGCGATGATGTGCGCAGAAGATAACGCCGTTTTGGGGAGACTGGCCTTTGCATCGACTATCTTAGTATTTGTCTGCCCACAAAAACCAATTCAGGACCATAAGTGGAGAATTTGTGCGACAGGAGACACCTAAGAAGGACAGAAAAAACAAACAGAGTGGCGAGAGGGGTTTGAGAGAACGGGGCGGGTTTGTTCGGTGTCTTGTGGGCCGTGGTTTGGCAACATCGGTACTTGGAAATCGATACCTGCGAGACGCCTATTATCATGTGTATTCTGTTTATTGACGCGCATATGAAACATATTGTAGAACCTGAAATATTCAGTGAGATCGCCTCAATCCAGTAGGGTTTGCTGCCGTCTTCGCCATTTGAAGCCATTAAAAACGGCGGTTAATTACCATTTCCACACGCACAAATCAATTAATCTCAATGAAGAACGTGACATGCGTTAACGATGGGCTGAGTCTCTACGGCGGTCTGTAATAAGTGTCGGCGTTTTATGGTTGTTGTCCGATATCCCGTTATCATGCTCCATGAGTCATTTCAACAATAAATTTAGAAAAATGGTTTGCCGAAATTTTTCCGTTAACCGTTTCTTTCAATTTGAGTGTGGTTTAAACTTATTGGCTTAAGTAAGTTTGTTTGGAAAAAATTTCTAAAAAATCGACTCTATCACCCTTCAAAGTCGGCAATCAACGCTTTCGTAGGAAGTTAGATACATAGAAATGCTACCGAAACAGTTGGGACATTAGAATAAACCACTATGATCTGAATTGCAATCATTGCATCTAATATTGTACATGCCATATAATTGGGCAAAAATGAATTTAGTGAGCTACTATTAGTGTGAATTCTCGAACGAAAAAAACGATGGAGAAGTCTGGATCGCTATAAAAGGAACAGTTCAACTATATGAAACAAAAAGACAAAAGAAATCTATAAAATCACAAGGAACAATTTTTGCTCAAATATTTTGGCTGGTCTCAAGTGAACAATGGTCTTAAGAGAGACACCCTCGTCCGCGTTTTTGAAAATTCGTTGACGGACGATTTATCCTATTGTCACTAAACCTTTCCAAATGACTTGTCGCATTGACTGCAAGCGTGCGGCCTCAAACCTGGAAGACGTCAAAATAAAAATGTCAAAAACGCTGCATTAACAACATATCACAACAAAAAGTCGCCAAAACTCCCCATGACGGATAAACGGTGCCACAAAATGAAAGAAGACCTCGCGAAAACGGCGCGGTTTTAATAATTTGTAATAAACGTTGAGAAATGCAGTTGATTCATAAAAATTTATGCTATTCGAAAGCTTCGTGGAAGATGCAAGAAGTGAAACGCACCCCCGTGAACGCCCTCAATGTGTTTGCGAAGGTTTGACGCCTCAGAAAACGACTTGTCGCATTGACTGCACGCGTACGACCTCAAACCTGGAAGACGTCAAAATAAAAATTGTAAAAACGCTGCATTAACATTTCGAAACAAAAATTCGCCCAAACTCCCCATGACGGTTAAACGGTGCCAAAAAATGAAAGAAGACCTCGCGAAAACGGCGCGGTTTTGTTAATTTGTATAATCACGCCGATTCCGTAGGTATTCTATGTTTCCGCGAGACCTGTGAATTTTAGAAGAAATCACACGCCACCCTGAAGAGTTTATATTTGTCGAAAAACAGCCCCTTAAAATGGCCGCCACGCTATAAAACCTCCGATGACCAATTCACAACTGCATATTTACTAAACAGAAGCATTGTGGACATTTTGTACACGTCCCCTGAACTGTTCCTAATGTGTTCTTCTGATGTACCAATCAGAATTCGTCTCCACAACGTTTCCTGGGAAGCAGATTTAGACGCCATCGATTTCGTTACTCCACAATTTAACCTATAGTTCAAAGTTACTCATTATTGACAGTTCGTAGGGAAAATATGTTTGTTTTCTTGTGAACTATATATGCCGTACTCATTACCTCCTCGGTGTCACCTTCTATTCTATTAATACTTTTCTCTCTGAATATAAATCAAATGTGAAGGATATACCGTTAAATTCGAACAAGAACGTTGGCATATCGCAATTCGGTCATACTTTTTTGTCCCGATTTTCAGTGTCACCGGAATACGAAGCCGGAAATTGGTTTCCATCTGTGGTATGTTTACACTGTCACGCGGAAATCATTGGTTCCCTTCACTCTAATAAAGCGATTGGCAATATTATTAAAATAATTATTACACCCGGCCATTATACAACAAACTGCTTTTCATTCACAATTGTTCGTCGCGTGACTTCCTTTAACAAAGCCAACTCTACCGCGATAAAACGACGTGAATACCACCTCAATGTTCCGTACATTTAATGTAACGCAACGTAATTGCTATATTGAGACCAGAGATAACGTTTCCTTCAGAATTTAACTTTACAACACACTCTGTGTGAAGGCCGTATATGTAGATCGTACATAGATTGATTCTTCTGACATTTTTCGTGGTAAAAACCGTTCTCTGAGACATAAGATTTGCTAAAATACGGAGCAACAGTCACAGACTTTAGTGGCCATTTGAGGAACCTAGAGAAAACAAAAAATCTCCCGGGCAATCAATATGAAATTTGCGCTAAACGCTCAACACTCCTTCGATGAGAGTGTCGTTAGGGCGGTGTGTTGATTTGGCTCGGCTGGGAGTTGGGCTGACGTGTCTGGCCGCGTTTTTATGCGTCTGGTTGGTGGACGAGGCGCCAGGGCTTTTATAATTAAATTTTAATCGCGATAATGAGCTACTTTATGCCGAAAGTGATTGTTCACCATGCGACATCGTAGTTATAGTAACCAGGAGACCGTTCTCAGAGCTCCTCTTGAAACCTTAGCGGATATCTGGAGGGTTTTTCGAAAATAAAATGTTTTCAAACCGGAAAAAAATAGGTTCGTTGTAATAATGGCGTGTTGACCTTCGTCAAGCTAGGCAAACGTAAACGTGATTCGTGAAAATGGATCCAATACTTCGCACAGGTAAGTGCATCTTGGTCTCGTTTCTAGCGGGTATTCGGTAACGGTGGCCTTTTAAAACGGTACGAGCAAATCTTGGTGCTTTACAAGTAGAATTACGAATAAAACGTAAGAAAAACATTTTTATTTTATATTTAAAAGAAAAATCGCTGCCGCCACAATGCATAGTTTAGCATTTCAAAGTATCCACTGCTTCAAGTCATGAGACATTCAGTCGTCAAGTTGTTATGCAATTGTTTATCAAGACCGTTTTCGGCAGAGACGCAGTTCACGTAAAACGTCAAGAACGTGTTAATGCATTTAAACCAATAATTCGCTTCACCTGATATTCCTTGTTTCCTTTTCATGTGCCGATTAGTCCGCAAAAGTGATTAAAACAGCGGAGGTATTTTGGGGCTTACGGTTGCCCGCTGTATGGTATTATAGGAACAATGTTAGGAAAGGTACAAAAACCTAGCCACCTGTTAGCAAAGGTGTATATTCAGCGCGCCTTTGAGCAGGTCTTCGTCAATCAGTAAACATCTTGTTTTTTAGGTACCGGGATGTGGAGTAAAACATATTTTTTGGGTCGGCCGATTAACTATCGGGGCGTTTCCCTAGATAGCAGCTTGGCAAGTTTGCTGAACCAGGTTTAGGCAGCCGTGAACTACAAAGTGATTGTCCTAAAGGGTAGAGATGCCCATCGACCAAACGTCTTAGGGCGGGGGAGGCAGTTCAATCCAAGGACCATTAAATTTGAAATCCATGAATTCAACCTATCCTCTTGTAGGATATAGTTACACTGATAACAACGAAACCTGAGATGCCTTTTCACCCACGAATAAAAACCGCTGCAGATGGGCGCGTAGATCAATCCCGGGATGCATTTGCGGGAAGGAGTTTGCTGCTAGCACCTTGCGGGACTCGCTCCACTGTTTAAAAGCTAGAGTCACACTTGAAACAAAATCGTGTGGTGCGTGTCAGCCACGAAGACATAATTAATTGAGGATTTAATTAATTTGCAGTCTTGCCGATTACAATGGGTTTAATGCTCTTGGATTACGATTTACCTCCCGTGTAATGAAATTGCCTTGTTTGTGTCCAGCTGTTACACTGTTTCAATTTACAATGAATAAAACAAATGCTCCTTTAGAGATTAATAAAATCGATGTCACAATACGAGTATCGACAGTTAAACCAAGCATACAATTATAATAGCGCCAAACTTTCCCCAGTAATATATAAGAGATGGACGATTGCTACCAATAAATGGCTTAACTGTAGAAGGTAGCGATTAATCACTTTCAGCACGCCTATAAATAGAGTGTTATTACTGACTACTAGAATGGCGGATATATGAACCAGTGTCTTCTCAACCGACCTGGTGTTTTCTTCACTTAACAAATATAAAATTAGCCAACGATTAGCCCGCAATTCGATTGGATAAACACACGAAAATAAAGCGCAATCAGTCCGAAAAAAATGATCTACGGTTCATTTTAAAGACATGATCCGAATGTCGGTTGGGCGCTTTTGCATTGTTCTTAGGACAGTGTTGTGTATTCGTTAAAAAACAGTTTTACTTTGATTCTATGAGTAGCACAATATTTTAACAGCGTGACCATCATTTCGTCAGCCATTGATTGTGGCCTTCAAAGCCGACGTGCAATGCATGGGCTTGTAGTTCATCGACGGGGTACGTATCTGGAAACAGAACCGGACCGGACCGGGGGAGCCTGTGTTACAAAACGATATTTTAACTTTTTTATCAGTGCATATACATTGCGATGTTGGATTTCAAGGAAGCTGTCATTGTAATAAATTTGTGAATGCAGATTATTACAACTACACGACACAATTAACAGCTTTTAGTTGACACCAATGGCGACCTACAGTGAGATTACTGATAGTTTTAAGCAAATTATATGGTAAGCAAATAACTAATCACGCATGGTTTCGATTACGAAACTGTTTTTGAGTAACGGAAGCGGGGTTGGTGGATGGCCTACAATGAAGCACAGCTTGAAATGTAATTAGTATGACTAGTGATTGGCTGAATGATAACTGGCGTTTTCGTTGCTCTGCATTTCACATCACATCACCGCACCAACCAACTAGAACGAATAACCAATCAGAGCAGGTGGAGGTGAATTTGTGCTACCCGAGTCAATTAATTTAAGCACCACAGGTACGCATCACGGCAGTGTCAGCATAATGCAGTCACAAGCCGGTACAGCGATCCAAATTGCTTCATTTGATGTCAATGAAAAGCTTGTCGTCAATTGGGAGGCATTGAAGTAGTTGCTTGAAGGAACTGATAAAAGAATTGTCGTTGTGTCAATATGCGGAGAGCATAAGCGTGCACGCGGGAGACATTAGAAAGATATTATTAATGATCAATACAATTGTTTCATAATTTGAATTAAACAAAGAAAATTGAACTTTTAAGGCCTAGTACAAGCAGCACCGCACACGATGGTTTCCAGAGTTTCAACCAACAAATGCCATCGCGCAGCAGATTAGTGGTTGCAGTTGATTTGGACAGCCATCATTTTAACCATTAGACTGATCATTGCGCATCGTGTCATTCAGCTTCTACTGTTGACGTTTTTGTCAGTTTGGTTTGCGTCAATTCGTTGTCAACTGAGTCCGATTGAGTATAGGAGGGGTGGGTGTACTTCAAGATGGTGTCATGGTGCATGGTCAAATGTCTTCCTTTGGTCTTTCATACCAAACCTACGCACCTCCTGCTTGGTGCTAGTGATGTTTTTCCAGTCAACCGTTTTCGAAGAGCATTTCATTTATTTCAGAACACGAATCAGAAGTGATTTTATTTCTTGAAATACAACACTCCCGTCAAGTTAGCTAATGTTCTCTATCAAGACCTGAACACTCCTTTGTATATCGCTGAAATCAAAGACGGGATATTAGAATTTAAAAGGTATGGCGTTTTAAATTGATGTACAGCTCACTTTATACTGGCGACCATGACATCGATATTTTGAATTGCCGCATTTTCGGATTGGCAGTCGGCGAGCACGTTGCCGATATCTGCACACGTAGTTATCACATTCAATACAACTAAGGTCTTTGTGGCGTATCTGAAGGCTCTTCGTGTTGCATTTGCTGCCTGGAAGGCATATCTCGTGGCCTGCGGATCATTGGCTATTTGGCGTAGTGTTCTTGCTGCATTTCTAAGTCCACTCAATACCGCACCATGGGTAACTCTGACCACCTCAACTTCAATCGCCGTCCTCACACCTGGGTTCACACCAGTCACGGTCGCAAAATCGTCTTCGGTGTCCAAAGAGAAATCAATTTCCTGATTGATCAAATATTCTATCATCTCGTCTACTTCTCTATTTAGGTCGTTGTGCAGCCTGTTGATTTCAGCAATTACGTTTCTAAAAAAACACAATGAATTTGACAGATCGTTTTTCGGTCGAATTACCTTTCTGTTACTGCGTTCGCGATTTCAGAACCAATGCAAACTGCAGCCACACCGATGCCAGTAGCCTCAATAGCGGCCGTGACGCCAAGGCTCAGTCCTCCGGTCAAGGGAGCGCCCATGAATCCAATTATGTTTCCGGCAGTCGAAATAGCTCCAGCGGCCGACGCCATGCTCCTGGTGGCCCTGATTGCCGTTGAGGAACTCGCTGTTCCTTCCCTCATTTCCTCCAATCGCGTCTTGAGACCATCGAGATGGTGATTGAAAATCGCGTGTCTGTGCATGATCCCTTGAAGCGTGACCTGAAATCATCGAGATGCTAAGAAATATGACCAATACTAATGCGCGGACCTGCGACAGAAACGAAACGGTCCACAATGTGGTCCCAAACACGGTCAGCACATTACTCTCACTATCGAAATATATGAACTGGCTATTTACCGCATGCGCCGTTGAGATATCCATGAAGGCGTCTTCAATGTCACTTATCAGTTGCTCCCTGATATCAGTTGCGTTGGCATTTCGAGTGACCTCATCGAACACTTGGAGTGACTCGTGACTCTGTGTCTCGTGTTGTTGAAGAAGATGATTCCTTGTTATGAATCCATCCTAAAATAATTAATTTCGTGTCTCGTTTTGAGGTTTGCAACCTTTGCTCACAAATCAATAGTATAGGATAATTGTTTGATTTTTTATTCGGCAGCAGGATAGTGCGGTGTGTTGAAGTCGTACCTGTCGCATGGTGGTTTTGTAACGCTGGAAGGCACGACGAGCAGCGTCAACGCAGCCAAGTCTCTTCTGAGCCTGTAAAAGCGTGTCGGTATGAACTTCATCTGTTGTCTGAAGGGCCTCGGCGTACACCTTGATGGCCTCAAACAGTCGATTTGCAGTCGTCTCCCGACCGTTGATCCTTTTAGTCGGCAGTCTTTCAGCCGAGAGCAACCATGGCACATAGTGTTTAAGTTGGTTGGCAAATTTGTCACTCAAACTCGCGATTTCACCCTTGAATGTGTCACCTTCGGTAACACAGTCTCCTGGGAAGGGCAGGAGGTAGCAGGAAATGTCATCGAAGCAACTGGCTATCTCTTCTCGGAGTTGGAGATTCTGCGGGTGACGATTTTTGTTTGGCTAAAGTGCATTTTGGAAATCGCTTTTAGTGTGATACATTTGAAATAAATGTTAATGTTTCTCATGGTCTTGAAAAAGCGTGTTGTATAGCAAGCCTCATGTGTGCTAACAGTATTTGATGGATTTTTCTGATTTTGGGTTAAATGGGTTGCACAAGGACTGCAATAAACTTACGTCGAGGAAGCTTTTCAGATAGGCTTGTCCCCCTGCTTCGCCGAAGGTATATGTCTGAGGGTGCCACCAGTCACGCACAAGGAAATGCAGGTGCTTCAAGGAGACGAAAACAATCAAGGCATCAGACAAATCCTCGAGGATTCAGCAATTGGCTGGCTCTAGAGTATTCTTATATAACCCACGCATCACAACTGCTACTGATACACTGATGAACAACTTGTCAGCATATCAGTAAAAAGATTATCTATAGCAAGTTTACCTGGAAGCGTTCACCAGACTCCACTGACTGTCGTACAAAATTAACAAACATCTGCAAACTTTGGAGAATATTTTCATTCAATTGGCAGGAGATATTGAGAATCTGGATGCTGCTAAGAAGCATACTGAGAGCGAGTATTTTCAGTTCCTGCCCTGTTCCTGTTTGCCCGTCAAAGAGGCCTTGCGTGTCGAGAAGAAGTAGTTCGGTGTTGTCGCCAATGTCCAACAGATTGCTCCAGGCTACTATACCTGCAGTTTGCCTGTCAGTTCCACCTCGCCAATGAAACCCTTTCAATGGTCTATTTGGGTCGCCAAGCCAGCCATCTGTCCTATCACTGCAAAGATATCGTAAAAGGTAGTTCAGCAGGAAGGATTTTCCCCTTCGGAACTCTCCGCATATTGACACAACGACAATTCTTTTATCAGTTCCTTCAAGCAACTCCTTCAATGCCTCCCAATTGACGACAAGGTTTTCATTGACATCAAATGAAGCAATTTGGATCGCTGTACCGGCTTGTGACTGCATTATGCTGACACTGCCGTGATGCGTGCCTGTGGTGCTTAAATTAATTGACTCGGGTAGCACAAATTCACCTCCACCTGCTCTGATTGGTTATTCGTTCTAGTTGTTTGGTGCGGTGATGTGAAATGCAGAGCAACGAAAACGCCAGTTATCATTCAGCCAATCACTGGTCATACTAATTACATTTCAAGCTGTGCTTCATTGTAGGCCATCCACCAACCCCGCTTCCGTTACTCAAAAACAGTTTCGTAATCGAAACCATGCGTGATTAGTTATTTGCTTACCATATAATTTGCTTAAAACTATCAGAAATCTCACTGTAGGTCGCCATTGGTGTCAACTAAAAGCTGTGAATTGCGTCTTGTAGTTGTAATAATCTGCATTCACAAATTAATTACAATGACAGCTTCCTTGAAGTCCAACATCGCAATATATATGCACTGATAAAAGGTTAAAAAATCGTTTTGTAACACAGGCTCCCCCCGATGCTATTATTTTCCTGAGAATTCTACAAAATCTCTCTTTTGATGATTGCGGGATTTTACTCTTCGTTGCGTAGTTTTTATCCAAGAATCTACTGCTTCAACGACTTGGTTGGGATTTAGGCTATTTACGCGTTTGTCGGATTGCCCAGAGGTGTCTTTGTCTGCCTTGCAAGCCATTCAGCTTAAATTCGTTTTGCAACTCGAGACAAGTTTTATTCAATGGCCTTTGCGATTTTTGAAAGATGTGGCATTCAATGGCCTTCAAACTATCACACTCAAGGTGTGTTCAGTAGGACTTTATTTGTCACACTGGAATCCAATGCTCCATAATATTGTTCATTACGAGGTGCAAATATATGTTTGATCAAACAATTTATCTACAAAAAAACTCATCTCGCCTTGACATTTACAGGACTCTTAAATTACGCGATTAAATGATCTTAGTCATCTTCGCTTTCAACAAAATCACGCTGCTACCGAATCTGCATGAGTAGGTCACTGAAAGTTGTACTAGGTGACGTGAGCGCTAAATGATTACTTTAATTGTTACATCAAAGTGGCGCAGACTCAAAGAATCGCAGATTTTGTAAAACAGACGAAATAATAATTGCATGAAATGTTATGTAATGCTTAAAGTAATGTCAGGGGCGTCGTTTCCAGTGTGCCTCAGGAAACCGTGTTTGGGCAGGTAGTTCGTCGCATGAGGCAAGCACACTTTGTTTCGAAGAGGATTACAAGTGGCGCACAATCACCCAGAAAAGACAACCTTTGAATAATTGTCCCACGTTGGCGAATGGTTGGCGCATTGGTTAATCCGGCCTTTGAGCATGAACCTTGTGCAGAGACTCGGGTCGTTGGATATCGTTTTCCACTCACGATAACGCCCCGGTCATTTATCCGCCCCTGCCACCAAACTGTCACCAACCGTTTCTCGTAGCTGCATTCAGCAGTCTTCACGCAAAGTGTAACACCAACAACAACCTACGATAGGACCTTTATTAGGCACTCGTCGATGGGATGGATATAATCGAGCCTGAGGTTTCTCAACCGTGGTTAAAACGTCTTTTGTATTGCCACTCACGGTACCATTTATACATATAGTTTTGTCGTGTCTCATATTCCAGGGGTTTTCTTTCACTCGATTCATCCCGGAACAAGAAATTCAGCTAATTACCTTGACGATGTGGGCATTGCAACTCGAGACACGTCTTATTCAATGGCTTTCGCATTTAGATTAACTTGAATCGAGGGGGTAGGAGGGGTCATTTAATATTCGATCAGCGATTTGTGTAAAACTAGTCAAATGGCATTGAATAATGGTCACTTGGATGAAGAGGATAGGTGGGTCACTAGAAAACGAGATTATACTACAAAAGCCTTCAAGGGGTTAAAAGCGCAAAACATTTAATGCCGCGAGGCTCTTTATAGATATGTGTCGTATGGTGTTGGCTCAACAACATAGCAGGTCACTATGCAAGTAAATGTGTTGGCAGACGCTAATTCCGTCTGGTGTACTTCTGCCTGTTTCACTTTCTTTCATTGAAAGACATCCTTGAACCAACCAATTGGGAAGCGAGCAACGACAGGTTGGAGTGTTATTGGTCGGCCATCTTAAAGTGACTGAATGACTGCCAGCTACTTGACCTTCACCAAGGATTTCAACAAAACAATTCTCAATGTTAGTTCGTTTTCCTCTACGTTTTTAAATACTGGGTTGATTTAACCAAATACTAGACAATAAAGCCGCCAATAGTCAAATGGAAAACGAAAAGACGTTGTTTAGCGCTCTCTTGGGTTATACTTTATTACAAATAAGACAACACTGGGTACTTTCGCTGCCTCAACTTAGTTTCATTTGTCATATCGTTTGAACTTTGTTTCGTAATCTTCTTCTCTTCGCTACGTTTAGTCTTCATTATTTTTGTATTGCGTCGGTGTGGAACACTCGTTGTTTCATTGACGAAATCGGGATCAACATTTTAAGAACCAAGAAGATTGCCGTCGAATTTACACTTAGATAACCTTGAATAGATGGGAGTAGGAGGTGTCACTCCATATTAAGATTGCAAGTTTTTATTGTTAGAGTAAAATGCATACATGGACTATCTCCGGCGAAAGCAAATCAGATGTATATGCATGTAGAGACACGCGTTCTTAGATAACTATTTACTTCCCGTGTAATTTCGGTGACTTGTTTGTTGCCAGGTGTTACACCGTTTCAATTAACAATGAATAAAAAAAATTCTCCTCTAGAGAGGAATAAAATAGACGTCACCATACATGTATCGACAGTTAAACAAAGCATAAAATCAGATTCGCGCCAAACTTTCCCCAGTAATATATAAGAGATGGACGATTGCTACCAATAAATGGCTTCACTATAGAAGGTACCGATTAATCACTTTCAGAACGCCTATAAATAGAGTGTAATTACTGGCTACTAGAATAAGGGATATATGAACCAGTGTCTTCTCAACCGACCCGGTGTTTTCTTCAATTAAAAAATCTGAAACAAGTCAACGATTAGACCGCCCTTCGCTTGAATTTGCACACAAAAAGAAAGGGCAATCAGTCCCAAAAAAACGATTGAAGCCGAAACGTCGAAGGCGTGATTGATATCGAAGCACGCGGTTACCATAGAACCACCTACATTTTGGAATAAAATAATTTATTTAAAAAATGCAGTTCCTAGCTCTGTATTTTCGGGTTGCGTAATGGAATTCGGCCAAAGCCGACGGAGAATCTTCTGGGTCAAATGCGTCGAAAGTTACCGCCAAGGCGTCTCAGTCCTTATCTGATGTGCTCGAAGAATCCAGTTGGTCGCAGAACGCCGTCAACATCGAGGATTCCATCGGGATTTGCCATCAAAGTCGTTTGAACACCACCACCACCAACATCATCTGGTGGTAAAACTTCTTCGACAATCGACTTCTCGCAAAGTCTAATCGCGTCGGAACGGGCAGAATAAAACTCAAGAAGCAGCACCAGCAGCAGGATAAGCAAGGCGCGGTTAGCAGGATTGTGGGATAAACCACTTGCACGGGGGCCTTTGCGTATAAACACGCTGGAACTATTTCGCGAGTACGAACGCTATATTCAGCGATTGCAGTAATTGTTTCAGGTGCGAATAAACCATTATTCTTCATCTTCGACACTATCGGAAAATCTCAAATGATCGCCAACGTAATCTGCATGTTCGTTCAATCGAAACACCCCTCTTCTTTTATTAAGCTTGTCGCCATAATCCATTTTAGTAGACATTCCTTACCCTGTCCGTTATTGGAGTATATGCAACAACATGTCTACCAGTGATTCTGTCACGAACGATTTCGACGTACAACTGCTCGAAGTTGTAAGCAGAGTACTTCAATCAGCCATCCTACACGTACCAGAAGACTGTGACTTCTGCTCTCACATAATAATAATTTAAGTGGCTTTATCGAGGTCACGAGGACCAACAGAAGTAATACGTGGTGCGTCGTTTGAATAAAAAATGGACAAAAAGCTGTTCGGCCATCGTCTCCGACCACGGAGCGTGCGTGGCCGCGATCCGCGACATCCACGAATCTGCCGGTTGCTCATCCTCTGACTCCGTCAGAAGCAAAGCTAGCTGGCGAATATGAAGAAGAAGAAGAAGAAGAATGCGAATATGAAGATTAAGGAGGAGAAACAAAGGTAGTTTCGCTTAATGAGAAAGAACTTTCCCTCGGGTGGACGAATAGCATGACTTAGTGGGCAACTCCCATTTAAAACAACCACGGGTGGCACTGGGGTTTGCCATGTCGCCTTCATTCCTCGTTTTTCCATGTAAAATGCGAACTTGGCAGACTTCTGGCGGGAAGTGGCAGTATTGCTTCAACATACTACAATTGTTTATAATTATAATAATTGTAGGCACTTTATTGAGGTCTCAAGGACCAAAACAAGGCAACGTAATAAAATAAAAAATGAGATGCGAAAATTGTCTTTTAGTTCCTGCTTCACCTGCACTAGTGAAACTACAAAATCGGCACAAATAAGGAAAGATCGAATTCCGATCTGCCACCGTTCTTGTAGTTATTGAACGTTATTTCCTACGCATTGGTCGAAGAGATTAACACTTCTATAAACTTGAAAAGAGAAGCGATATGTGAACAACTATTGAAGTGGCGTTGAACAATGATTTCTTGAATGTAGAGAATAGACAGGCCACTAGAAAACGAGTTTATTTCAAAAAGCCTACGAAGGGTTTAAAAGTCAGAACAGCCGAAGACGGCATCCCAATGATAACCGACTGTTAAAAATAACGCCGAGGAGTTTCGATGAGGCCTCCGATTTCTTCCACTCGGGCACGATTTCACACGTCGCTTTCCTTCGCTTTTCTTTCGCTTTAATTTGCGTTTTCATAGCACGTGAATGCCTAAGTACCACGACCGCGGGTTCACGAAACGTCGCTGTAGTCCGTATTTTAAATGAGACGTTATATGTGACACTAGTATCATGAAATGAGGAATTGTTTCTGCTTTAGTACATGTGAGACAAAATAGTATCGCCCCGCACATGTGTGAAGACTAAAAATGGAACCATCGTCTTCAATCTTAATGCCAAATTTTATTGGACGTGGGAACGGCCATCGAAATAAAGCCGTTGAAACGACTTCACCATATAGTGCGATCAGTCACAGAGAAGTAATTGACGCGAAAGTGATGTAATATGCTTGTTGTCTTGATAGAGGAAGCTGGAAGAGGCATTGTCCCCGTCTGACTGGATAGAACAACGTTGATAGATCTCATCTTCCTCGGCTTCTTGTCCCCGTTGAACTGGATAGAACTCAGTTGATAGAACGCATCTTACTGGGCTTCTTGTCCCCGTTGAACTTGATAGGACTGAGTGGATTGAACTCATCTTCTTCGGCTACTTGTCCCCGTTGAACTGAATAAAACAGAGTGGATGGACCTTATCTTACTCGGCTTCTTGTCCCCGTTGAACTCGATAGAACTGAGTGGATAGAACTCATCATACTCGGCTTCTTGTCCTCGTTGAACTGGATAGAACTGAGTGGATAGAACTCATCTTCCTCGGCTTCTTGTCCCCGTTGAACTCGAGAGAACTAAGTGGATAGAAATAATCTTCCTCGGCTTATTGTTATTATTAAGGAGGTCTTCTGTATGCCGAACGTAGCACGAAATATCATTCAACGTGAGTAATATTGGAAGGGTATATTCGGAGCTCTTTTGGAATTAAACACAGTTGATTGCGGCGTCATTTTCATTTGTCGGCAATCTTGCAATGATCATAGAGATTCCGTCTTCGTTAAATGTCGCTGCCTCTGTAAATTAGTTTGCCGGTTCAGGACACTTTGAGTGAAATCCAACTGCATAAACACCTTGTTCACGCCAATATAATTAAACTTATTGCATAGTGTTCCCCCGCAGTTTTTCCGTGACCTCAAATGTTCGGAATTTTCGACTCTTTTTTTTTAAAATAATCTCGTTTTCTAGTGGCCTGCCGATGCTCTCCATCCAAGAGATTATCGCTCGGCGCCAATTAACTTGTTTTACTCTCGTCGCTGCTGGGATTTTAGATTCAACCTCACATCCACTCTTTTCAAGTTTATCTCAATGTAACTTTCTTCCACCAATGCAGAGACAATACCATGCAACGCTCTAACGGACGCACTCACGCAAGCCCGGACTGAGGGGCGATTTTTTAAACCCGCTTTTCATGCCTAACACAGCTTGCCAAAATGGCCGACAGGGTTGCTGAAGCTTTGACGCTTTGATTAATAATAATAATATTCGCTTTATTAAGGTCACGAGGACCAAAACTTTCAGCATTAAAATGTACAATAAACAAAAATGTTAAAGGACGTCACGATTATACGTAGAAAATGCACAATAAGTTAAGAAGAATAAAAGAAGTAACATCGTGGTAAATTTGCAAGAAAGGCCAATTTAACCCACGAAGTATATAAAGTTTGGCAAACGGTAAATGGCGGCCATCGAAAGGACCTATTCAAAATGCCGTCGAAATGTTTGAAGTGGTCGCAACCCACTTGCCATGTTCACACGTCTTAGACTGCCGTGGGGTGATGTGTAATGTCCCAGTGGGAATGAGATCTTGGAAAATGGGATAAGTTAATAGCAACCTGTATTCCGCCAGAGGGTGTCCCCAAACGTCAGTCAATTCCATGAATAAGGCGACTTTAATGGGCGAGTGACCTTTACTTACTTGCAGTATCTGGGCCAACTCTGCTCCGCACGTGTCCATCGTGGCTTTCGCTTCCACCCATTTGGTAAATAGGTCCAGCATGGTCACTATGTACCATTTAGAGCCATCTGGGTCCGTGATGGGTCCGGTGATGTCCCATTCGATGAACTCGTTGGGTTCTCTTGGTTCCATAGGGCAGATAGGGACCTTTTTGCTTCGCGTTTTTGTCGCCTGGCACCTGGGGCAATCTCTGACGTAATCCTTTGTATCCAGGAGGAACCCGGGCCAAAAGAAACGCTCTCGGACGGCGTCGTGCGTCCTTGCGGAATCGAAGTGTCCGTTCCGGTCGTGCATAATGGCGAGCACCGCCTTTCGCATCGTCCGGGGCACGTAGATTTGCTCCATCGACCGGCCCCCGAACGTGTATTTTCGGTAGAAAAGATCTCCCCTCTTCTGAAGGTTGTAGCGTCCTAATTTCACTAGGTTCGCTTGTTCCCCAAGTTCTTTGGCCGATTCCCTTTGTAGTCGGGCAACGACCACGTCGGGCACCAGGGTAGTTCTTTCTTCCTCGGACTGGACCATCGGTTCTGTTGAATCCGTCTCCGCGTGTTCCGCTCCGGCGAAGTTGATTTCCGCGTTTTCGACCGTGGCTCGTCTACTTGCTGGTTCTGCGTCCTGTTTTTGTGAGCTGTTTTCGTCCGGGTCTGGCATCTTGGAGAGCGCGTCGGCGACCACGTTCAGCTTTCCCGCTTGGTGTCGCATCACGAATTTATGGCGCTGGAGTGCCAATATCCACCGTGCTATCCGGTGGTGGACGTCCCTCGATGTGTGCAGGTGCAATACGGGGGTTGTGGTCCGTGAACACCGTGAACCTTGTCCCGTGTACGTAGTCCTCGAACGTTTTTATCGCCCACACAATCGCGAGGCACTCGCGCTCGGTCGCGGAATAGTTGCGCTCAGCCGCGTTAAGTGTTCGTGAGGCGAACCGAATCGCGACCGGTGCTCCGTCCCTCTCCTGCTCAAGTACGGCTCCTAGGGCCGTATCAGACGCGTCAGCCCGAATCGTGAACTCCTGTTTGAAGTCTGGTAATGCAATTATCGGGGGCTTGCTGACGATCCGCTTAAGCTTTTCGAAGGCTTCCTGCTGTTCGCTCCCCCACACGAAAGGGACTTTCTTCCGCACGAGTCGATTCAGGGGTTCGGCTATCTCGGCTAGCCTATCGATGTACTCGGAATAGTATGTAACAAATCCCAGGAATCGGCGAATGTCCTTCGCGTTGGTTGGCCGGCCGTATTTAAGTACGAGCGCCGCGGATTCCGGAATCGCAGTTACCCTCTTCCGCCGATATGAGATGCCCGACGTATTTCACGGTGGTCTGGAACCACTGGCATTTCGAAGGTTTTACTCGAAATCCGGCGTCTCTCAGTCTTTGGAGAGTTTCCTGGAGGTGCCGTACGTGGTCGTCACGTGTCCTTGAGAACACGATGATGTCGTCCATATATGCAGATGCGAACTCGACCCCTTTGAATAGGGAGTCCATGGCGCCTTGGAATATGGCTGGCGCGTTTGTGAGGCCGAAAGGCATAACGTTAAACTCGTACAGTCACCAAGGGGTAACGAATGCTGTTTTGTGGCGATCCTTTGGGTTGACCCCGATCTGCCAGTATCCGCTGGCAAGGTCCAGCGTAGTGAAGACGGCGGACCCTCCGAGTTTTGCCATGATGTCTCTCGGCTTGGGCATCGGGGTCGCGACCTTCAGGGTTTGGCTATTCAATTTTCTAAAGTCAACGCAAAGGCGCCAAGTTCCGTCGCCCTTTTTCTGGAAGAGCACTTGGCTCGCATAAGAACTCGTGCTCGGTTGTATAACCCCCGCGAGTAGCATTTCGTCGACCTGACGCTTGAACTCCTCCTGAAGCGGGTACGGTATCGAGCGATACGTGTGTCGGAACGGTCCCCCGGTCGTGGGGATATCGCACCGAAACTCGTGGGCGCGCCCCAGTTGAGCCGTTGAAAGGGCGAAAATGTCCCTGTATTTGTCCAGGAGGTGCTGAACTTCCTTCGGTGCTCCTGGGATCTCGATGGGTTCCGAGTTTGCCCGGTTCGTAGGTTCCCCTTTTGCTTTGTCGAACGTTACTCTATTAGTCTTAAAGTTTAACGTGGAAGCTTCCCTCTTGAGATAGTCCAATCCTAGGATTAGGTCGGCGTTCAGGCCCGGTGTCACAACGAAGTCCCACGTGTAATGTCCTCCTTCGTGCGCGAACTTGACCGTGGCCACTTCGGAACTCTTATACGGGGCCCCTATAAAACCTCGAAGACTAATTCGTCGGGCGTGTCGTTCGCTGGCCAAAGCAGCTACCGCCGTGGAGCATAACGACAGGATGGACCGCGAGTCTACCAGTCCGTCCACTTCCTTATGGCCGATTCGTAATCTTATCATAATAGGGTCTACTGGTCTAAGACCTACGGAATAAACAGCTATAGGTAGAACCGGAGACTTACGCGACCTAAGATTCGACCTCGTCGGACAGTCTCGCTGGACGTGTCCTGGCAGCCTGCAGTAGAAGCATCGTCTCTCTGCCGGCGCCGCCGGGTCCCGTCTGGGTTGATCTTGTCGGGGGAACGAGAAGTTTCGTGGTGGGAATGCCGGCCCTCTAGCTTCTTTTCCCCTGGCTACATCAGGGAACTCCTTGAATATTCGGTGGCAAAGCCGTTTCAGTTCCGTGAGATCGGATGGTGGGTTCAGAGGGAGGCGCGCACGGATGCCGGGCCAGAGTCCTTGGATGACGGCACTCCCCGTCGTACTGTCCCGGTAGAATCCTTTAGGTATGATTTTCCGGACGTGTACTTGAACCCGACGGAAGAATGCGACGGGTGACTCGTCGAACTTCTGTTGTTGCGTGAAGCACGCGGTAAAGTCGCCGATGGTGCTCGGCTCCATCGTCCCGATCAGTGCGTCGACAGATAGTTCGAGGGACAAGTCTAAGTCCAGGATGTTGTCCCATTCGGTCGATAGACTCGCATCCATCTTGCTTTCGATGATTGCCCTAAGGTTCTCCTCTCCGTATCGTCGTATGTTCTTCTCCGTCACGATTCGGGGAAGTTCGAAATTGGCGTTCTCAATCGTCAGGTTAGGAACGACGCAACTTGGTTCTTGTGGGCGGGGAAGATTTGGGCCGCCGCTGTCACCACTATTGACGAGAGGAACTGCTTCGAGGGAGATTGCGTTTATTGGTACATTGCAAAGAATAGGGTCAATGGAATTTGATGAGTCGACATGGGGGAAAATATCCGGGGTAAGACACCTTCTTTCTTGCTCAGCAACGGAGATACTCGGCGGACCTTCTGTCTCCTGCATTAGGTCCTGTTGCACGGCCATTATCTTCGTCATTTGCTCGGTCAGCAGACGGAGCTGCTCCTTTATTGACGCATTTTCGTCCATACTCGTATTGTCACGCGAAGAATATCCAGGTCGACCTTCTCTGGCCGACTTCCTCGTAGAAACGGTCATTTTAGACAGGAGCCTCTTTTTGCATTGCAAGCCATCGGTTTTTGACATTGTCTCGAATAAAGAAACACAATTAGTCACGGACAAAAACCGACTGAATACGGGCGTGATGCGTGCAGAAGTCCCAGACACCGATCCGAAACCCCCTCCCGTTAAAACAACGACCCCATTAATCAATATTAAAATGACAGTTACAAAAAACGACTCAAATTCGTTCAAAAGTTTATTAAAAGATTTAATTATAATTTATTTTGGTGGTTTACTCCACAAAACCGGGAATTTTTCCAAGAGATTTAAGCGACAAGAAGAATAGGAGATTAGATGGGTAAATCTGGGCCAATCATTGTACAATTGGCGATCCCAACAGTTTCTTTTTCTGATATGAATCGGGCGTTTATGAGACATATCGACTCAGTTTATTAACGCGTTTACAGCTACATATTGGGGTCTGAATATATTACGTTTCTCTCTTGAAACAACCGCTCAAGAGAGACAAGCCAGTTCTTGTTGGTAATCCCTGACCTGTTGAGCTAAGGTGGTAGCAGCCACGGTTGACGCATCATCCATAACAGATAAAGTACTCTAGGTCTCAGCATACGATAGCGAGACCATACCACCAAGTCATGGTTGAACGAACCCACGCCAGACACCCGACCTTCCGTGAGATGTTATGCATTGTTTCCGAAGAGGGCATAAGACATGTAGAAGCAAACATACGTAATTGACGACGATTCGTAGGATTTGTGAAGCTGTAGATTAATTTAAATTTGCCGGGACGAGACATTATATATTCGGGTGAAATGAGATACCTGATATACTGTCTAGGGGTGAGTGTTTGTAGACGTTCTGAGTTTTCCTTTCATGGACAGGTTAAACACGTGTCACATACCGATTTTCTTCATTTAAAAACTGACGCCCGGCTTCAAGGTGAATTTCGCTAATTGCATACATAATGAGGGGATGGGTTTGATTGTTTGTGAAAATCAAGCAGGATGATGAAAAACCAAGGAAAAGGTCTCGTATAATTATTTTACAGATATGGTCATTCTATGTATTATCTGGTGCTATCATCATCATTGAATATTTTTTATTCCTGTTTTCATAATGTGCTTGCCGATCATGAATTTCCTCGATCATTAAAAAGATGAAATTATCAGTTATATAATAATAATAATTTTTACGCTTTATTAAGGTCACAAAGACCAGAACTTTCAGCATTTTAATGTTTAACAGGAATGGAGGAAATAACAACGAGGTAATGGCGGCCATAGAAGGCCTTGTCCATAACGCGCGCGAGACAGTTTCCGCCACCCGGCCTCCAGGTTGCTAGATTACAAGCGCACGCCACTACACTATATACAAAGCTATCAATATTTGTTGATAATGCTTCAAGACAGTGAAGTCTAAAGTTGCTGGCAAGAACGTTTGAGGTAAAACGGAACTCAACGAAGTTGTCGAGACACAAAAGACTGAATTCGTGACACCAGGTCAATGTAACTGTAGCTTTTTTCACTATTTACAACAACCCTTGCGCCTACCTCTGAAGGCGATTCGAAAATTTCTACGACGCGCCAGTTCGTGTTTTATTCTTCTAGTTTATGAAATATTATGCGACGAAAAATAACATTTCCGGCAATGACGATGATCCGTAGGAATTGGAGGGCGGATAATAAATAAAGCTTTCACAGGAAGAGGAACAGGTGCTTAAAAAATCCCGCGATACTCATGATCACTCATCGAAAATATCCGACCATTTGGCGACGCCTAAATATAACTCGCAGGCGAATTTAGCACAACTTTGCCCACAATTTCTCCATCGACACCAGCGGACGAAATAGATGCTTGTTCGGGCGGTGAAGGTCACATACGACCCTTCGACGACACGGGGTTAAATGGACAGGTTATCACGCGGGGCGATGTCGACAGCAACGCTTAGTTGCATTCAGCTAATAATTTAATAGATATATATAATTATTATTTACTAAGAACATATTTTAATTTAATTTTTAGTGTCCGCAGTTGATGCGTTACAGACAAATGAATCGTAGGTCATTCTAATAAACTAACTAACAAAATTATACTTTTTAAAAATAATTCACCGGACAGAAGACGATTGCGATTCCTTGTCTTCACGATCATGTGCCTGAGGTTTTTGCGATAAATAAGGAGGGTGTTTTCTAAGTCGTGGATACAACCTAGTATCAATTATCCATCATGGTGCGTGGCTCAAATTCCTGGTGTTTTATTCACCTGATTCACCAATGGACCGATTTTCTCGTTGAGCCACAATTCGGTAAACAAAGGAACCTTCGTTCGTTATAAAATTATTTCCACCAAAGCAGCAATGCCGACAATTTCAGAGAGTAATTTTGCAGTCATCATTCAGTACTTCTACACGGACCCAATGATGCTAGTCAGCTTTGATTATGCGATGAATTGAATGGTTTCAGCATGCTAGTGAAGGGTGCTGACTAGTAAGATATTATTAAAAAAACTCGTTTTATAACTCGTCAAGTATCCATTTTCTTCGTTTTAGCTCGGACGTTGGGCTCGAAGGTAAATGACCACATTTGCCGAAAGCCTTAAATTAATGGCTTTTAATCATTTAGTTGTATGTTGCAACCATTTGTACATAGGGGAAGAATCTCTTATAAGTATTTTAAATATATGGTTATTGTGTGTGTTATATAGTGCCATCATCACTATTCAATAATTCTGATTCGGCGGTTTTAAAAATGGTTCTGTTTATCTTGATAAAATGATCAGTTAGAAACAAATCTATCAATCTGACTGCATTTTGCTCCAAGTAAGCGAAGTCTAAAGTTGCCTGGATGAAGTTTGGGACTTAGTACACTTTGTCTAGACAGCACAGACTGAATTCGTGACCTCAGGTTATAATCTTCGAAATACTCAATTTCTGTTTGAAATGCGATTTGCGAAATGCCATAATTTGCGAATAAGGTTATAAAATATCAGAGCTGTTCCACGATATCAATAGAGCTTCCTTCATTTTTCCTTAATTATAAAACCAATATCAGCTACCGACCTCCAAGTGACTCCTGTCAGCGATACCCAGATAATGCTGTTATGGACAACTAACACGACGACCGGCGCCGATTACTTCTTCGCAACGACAAACGGAACCGACCCAAAAGCATGCGAGGTCGCCTCGAATTGGACAGGTTGTACGATCAACGGCCTCACCCCAATGACCGACTACGAAGTGTCGCTGTGGGTGTGTGATGCGAAGACGAATTCTACTGGCAGAACATGCCACGATCCTCCGAATACGGCCATCACGAAGACCCTCCCATCAGGTAGGGTTTAAAGGTGTATAATGTTTCTGTTCCGCATGTCGTTTAAAAAACCAATCAAATGTTGTTACCTTTTGAATTTGTTTAAATGTTCTTAACTTTCACTGAGCTGGCGCATTGGCCAGGGCATTGCAATTATTTGTCTTTGGCGTCTGAGCCGTGTGGGTGTGCATCAAAAGACGGAACAAGGTAGAGACACATATGAAATATTCAGTCGACGGTCTATGTTCGTTTTTTTCATGTCCAGAAGGCTTAACGTCATTGCCAGATAGTGATTCAAGCATGTTGGACGGCCTTTTCACTGACGCCTACCCTAAACAACCCATTTTACACAATTGAAAAAAACGGCCCGAGACCGGAAAACCCATAGAAGCAGCCTGCTGCACAATCGATGACCTCGTAGCAATATCTCAGCGCAGTTTGCAGCTTCTTAAAAAGGATGTCAATCATATTAACAATCCCCAAGTATCGAATCAGCCGCTTTGGAAAGAGATTGATAGTACTTCTCTAGCTAAAGACTTTACACACTTTCGCACAACTTTAGGTTTCATTAAATGAACTCAATTTTATTGAACGTAAATTAATCGTTCTAACATCAGCGAGTAATGTGCGACTTTAAATCAGAATAACAGATCCCAACACGATTACAGATATTAAAAAGGTTCTTGGTCGAACATCTCGGTCTTTTGTTGCAACCGGCTGGCTAAAATTGAAAAATATGTGAGCTTACCGATGATCATTCATTTCTTTAAATACTCCACTAGCTCCAAGCGACCTCCACGTCACTCCTATTAGCGATAGTCAAATACAACTGACATGGACAGCCCCAACTCAGATGACTGGCATTCAACGCTTCTTTGCTACTACAAAGGGTGCCAATCCTCAAACATGCGAGGTGGATTCGGATGCCATAAACTGCACCATTAGTGGCCTCACAGCCTTCACGGAAAACATGGTATTGTTAAAGGCATGTGACAGAGCAGAGGCTGATATGGGAAGACTGTGCAGTCAAGGACCTTCGAAAAATATAAGGACTCTTCCGGCAGGCAAGTAGTCGATGGTGCTTTTATATTTGTCTACACGCCGGTTTAAACATGAATTTCGGTAAGTTTTTTGGCATTATGAAACTCTTCGTATCAGATTTTAAGCCAGGGAGATTACAAACACTTTGGGGTGAACTGGTACGGCCCGTACGAATTTGGACGTGATAATGATGGCGATTTCACAGAAGTTTCTTTATAATTTGTTAGAGGGGCTTTGAGATCCCTTGCGGTAGTAGCAAAGGAATTAAAAGGTTGTCTACGGGTGTAGCGCTTACATTCCCCGCTAACCTTTGGCAGGACTTCGAGTTGACCAAATTAACTGTGAAAAGCGTCGTGCGAGTATTCCGGTTGGTGCTTTCCGTAATTTAACGAGTCTGTGTTCCAAGGAGGTGTCACTGTGGTGGTTACGTGTTTAATGGTACATCAGCCACCTACATCTCTTCGGTGAATCTGTGAACGCCGCGTCATTCTAGATAGCGATACGCAGCCTGGCAGGTATTGCATAAAATGGCGATCGCTGGGTGGGACAGTTCGATTACGAAGTTGTTAGGGGGAAGGTTATGCAGTGTATTGTCGTTAAGCTGTTATAAAAGGTAAGTCCTACCGACGTTACACAATTGTTAAAGTTTCGTATGGCCGCGTTAACCGCTCCATATATTTCGAGTGCGGACACTTTATAGTAAAATCAAGGTGTATGCAGACACAATTATTATTATTATCATTATTATTATTAAAGATGCTGAAACCTGTTTTGTTTATTCGGTTAGGCTATTGAAACCACGGCAATTTCGAGTGTGCATCCGCAATATTACTTGTAACCGCATAAGTGGGCATCATGAAATCATTTAACAATCAATTAAATTCGCTGGTCATACATTCCAAAAAATAATGTCTGAGTCATATTTTTAAAATGAACGAAGTTGTACAATCTTATAAATATGTTGACTCGTGATAAAAAAACACCGTCGTTAATTTGATTATATCACTAGCCCCTACAAACCTCGAAGTAACTCCTATCAACGATAATGAAGTAGTATTGACATGGACACCTCCAACGCAGATGACCGGCATCAGACTCTTCTTGGCAACGACAAACGGAGACAATCCTACAACATGCGAGGTGGATACGAATGGCAGAAACTGCACCATTACCGGCCTGGCCGCCTACACGGACTACGAGGTATCATTGAAGTCATGTAACAAACGTAAAGGCATTCGAGTCAAATGCTGCAGTCGGAAGGTTACCAAAAAAACGAGGACTCTTCCAGCAGGCAAGAAGATTATTAATTTGTTTTAGTTGTCGATTTAAACATCAATTCATTGAAGGTAGGTTGCTTGAGTATTACAGAAGACCTAAGGGACAAAGAAATTCAAATTTCAACCGATAAGTTCTGTTTGCTAGAATCCTTTAACTCGACTCCCAGGTTGGGTGACCAAAACATGCTTGCCAGGCGACGTGTGCCTGGCGATTTGGAGTCTGCCAGGTCCTGCATTATCGTTAATTCAAACATGTGCAACTTTGTTGTTTTACTGTTCGGTGAGGCATCAGCTACTTCCACCTCTTCGATGGATCTTGGGGAGCCGCGAGCTTTGCAATTATCTTCTCGGAGTAAATAAATGGACGTGAAAGGATAAGATAGGCGAATCTAAACTATTGGAATGTTATTTACAAAGGCAATACATTATAAATTATATTCTACTTTAAAAATCCTTCAACGTTAAATTAAATACAAATTCCAGGAAATTGCTGAATCAGATCACAACTAGCTCTAAGCAACAAAGTAAGGTAAGTAATCAAATGCAGTTTCCCGAACCGATTTTTTGCGAAACTTGCCCCCTTACAACGTGGAACGTTCTTACTGTTCGCTTAGCTGTCGTATTGGGAAGGGCATGGCAATTATTTGTTTTTTGTCTCCGAGCCGCGTGGGTGCCCGGCAAAAGACGGAATAATAAACGCAGTGGAAAAACCACGAAACAACATTCAATTGGAAGTCTATTTTCATTCCCACAGGTCCAGAACGCTTCAAAACATACCTCAAAACCGATTCAAGCATACTGTTTACTTGGAAGGCCTCTTCAGTAACGCCGACCCTTAACTACCCATTTTACAGAATTGACAAAAGCGGCCCGCAACCATGCCTACATTCCGGAAGACCCAGTAAAGCAACCCATTGCACAATCCATGCCCTTGTCGCATACACTGAATACGATGTTTCGCTGATGCTGTGCGACCAGCCTTCACTCGAAAACAGCACTATCTGTACTTCTCCTTCAAGAATAACCTCGAGGACACGGCCGCAACGTATGTTTTTACTCGACGCTAACCTCAATAGTGCTCCACATTTCAAAGCAGTCTGTCAGTTATTTAAAAGGATGTCAATCATAATTAAATTCCCCAAAATCGAATCGGCCGCTTTGTATTGAGATTGATAGCACCTGTCTAGATAAGGACTACACACACGGTCGAATGATAGATATGATCCGGCTATGGGTTTCATAAAATGCACCAATTTTATATAACACAATATCAATATTTCTGACATCGGCGAGGAATGTGCGGCCTTAAATCAGAATAACAGATCCCAAAAAGATTGATAATATATTAAGAGGACATATACAGGCTCCAGTACCGATGTTTTGCTAAATTTCTTAAATTCCATCACTTCCGCAAAACAACGTCCGAGTCGACTCCTTTTAATTATCTCGACGTCGGTTTAACAAATTCCGGAAAGTTTTTGGTTATTATGAGACTCTTCTTATCAGATTTAAAGCCAAGGAAACTGCAAACACTTTGGGGTTAACTGGTACAGCCCGTACGTATTTGCATGTCATGATGATGATTATGCCGATTTCACGCATGTTCTTTTATAATTGGGTAGAGTGGCTTTGAGATCCCCTGCGGTAGTAGTGAAGAAATTGAAAGGTTGCCCAAAAATGTAGCGCTTACCATCCTCGCTGACTTTTTTGTACTTTTCAGAATGGCAAATCGATCCGAACGCCGCCTTCCTAAAACATATCTAACTTTAAACAAATATCCTCTCTCGGATAAATCAATGACCCCCATTGAACAATGCCCTTTGGATTTTCTTGTTCCCACCTCCCTCAAACCGATTTTTCACACTCAATACACCATTTTCTCATTTATAAAATAGATAACTTTCGATTGAATAAAACAACCCGTCAAATATTCTTCTAACCTTTAAAATTAAAGCACCTGAGAAGGTCCTCTTGTGGTTGTGAACTGAACCAGAGAAAACGGGTCTATATAATAAAGCGTCACAGAACACGCTCCATATTAAACGCAACGGTTATGGAGGCAGGTCGTGGGCCACAAGGTCGGTAAGGCGGGTCGCATAAAGGCACTTTTTCATCAGAACTCGGCAGTATGGTTATTATCATGGTAATATCGGGGAAACCGCAAAACTCAAAATTGCTTTAGGCTGTGTTGTTTCTGTCTAAACAGATAAATTGACTTTTAAATTGAATTTAAGATGCTAAAATGTGGCGCAATTAAAGACATTCAACGGATTTCAAAAAAAGTATTGGATGGATCGGGAAAGAGTTATTTAGGGTTTAGCGTTAAGGATCCAAACCGAGTGTTCGGAAGCGAGCCTGGGTCGACTGTCAGACCCGGCCGCCAAGAAACTAAGCGGAACGCAGCGCCGTTAGCCAGAAATCCAACAACTTCGAGACAGCCGAGTTTTGTCGAAAAAAAATTTCAAAAGGCTGAGAAACGGTGGGAGTTGATTGAGAAAAGGATTGTGCAGCAGCAACAGGCTGGTGTCGAAACCTTTAGACGGCATTTTCACTTCTCTAGATAACACGATTTTGTGATCCGCGTTTCTAACTCTCCTCTTTCGATCGATAATCGCATTTGGAATTGCGAATGCCCACTTTTTTAAGCGAAGGTGTTGCACAAATTTTAATCCCATCGAACAGACTTTATTGACGATGATTCGATTTGTGGAGCTTGTGATAAATTTAAACTTGTCGGGAAGAACTGGCCGTCTTCGGGACTTCAAGCGCAAAAGATGTGGCAGACACACCCACAACAACGAGTTAACCCTCTAAACTCCACACTGTATATGTCCAATGATGCAATTCTGTTTTGGTAAATTGAATATTTTTGGTGTGGAAGTTTAGGCTGCAAAAATAATTAATAAATTAATGAATGAACCCGATATTTTGTACAATAATGTTCCATCATCGCCCGATTTTTGTCAATCCGAACGCAACCCCTGCTACGATGTGGATGACTGGCCTCGAACAACACGAACGTTTCCTGGACGTCTTGACAGTACTTTGGCACCATTTTCATTCGTAAATTTGTCAATATAATATCCAATCGATTGACCGTCTTCTGTGAGGCCTGACAGCAGTCTCCCCTCGTTATCCTCGCGGACTTTGCCCTCAAGTTATTCCATTTATTTGTTATCGATTTTTAGTGTACTGTAACACCCCTTGTTTTACTATACTATCTTTACATTATAGGAGGGGCGCGACTTTGGTCCACACCGGTTAACGCCTACGGCGTTACGCACCACACAACGTGCGAGTTGCGGATCTCTTTCTAGAAGTCCCAGAACCAACTCAACGTCCGTCTTGCGCCTTCCTGAACTTATTTACCGGTTCTCTCTCTCCATTGTCATACTTACGTGTTACGATAACCGTGTCCCCAACACGTATTCACATTATACCTATTTCCACATTACGCTTCATTCCTTCGTCTGTTCTATCAATATGTCAACATGGAAGGGCTCTGCTTTAGGAAACACTGACGAGAAGGTCGTCACAGTACTCTTTGCTGTATCTCTTATCCATTATACTGGCACCCCATTGGCTAACACAGACCACAACGCATGCTGTGACCTTAATGTGGATACATTAAGACTACATCGGCGACAACTGGCCGTCCAGACAGGACTCGCAACAGCGGGCAAAAGGAATCGCGCCTTGTCGAAATTTACGGCCCAGGTCGGGCCTAACTAATGTTTGAATAATAAACAATAAAATTCACTCTCTACCTTCATCTTTGGCCATCGTGCCCTTCTGATTGTTTGAGGGATCTTTTTGATGCTGTTTAGGGCCAATTGCGGGACGCTGGAGATGACTAAACAGGTGATGCTCGCCACCCCAAAGGCAATGGACACCTTTACCGAGAGCATTCAAGCCCCTGCAGTCCCCGGCACACTGCTTCAAGCAAACCCGTCGCAAACTTCGTCGACGCCATCAGTAGACATTCATAACTTAACGGCTGAAACGATGGATTGAGCATCGATATAAATACCAACAGAAACAACCAAATACCTTATTGATAATGATTTGGACAGGCCTTTTTAGTAAAGTTGCTTTCACTACGCGTTCATTGGGCCCCATTCCGCAGCTTATAGCCTCCAGGTTGCTTAATTGGACTCCGACAAAAACGTTACGATTGTCGGTTTTGGGACAAAAAAGCAAAACCTTTTCGTCGAGACTTGAGGAAATAGTGACAATTTCTGTGTAATTCACTAACTTAACCGTGCCTTACCTTTTTTATTTAGCGCCTTATTAAAATTATACAATGAAGATGGTTATACAGCTTCATAATTTGTTGGCTCGCAGTAAAAAAACAAGCGAACTTACTGTCATGGTTTTCATTATATCAATAGCCCCTACCAACTACCAGGCCACTTCTGTCAACCATAACCAGATAAAATTGACACCTTCAACGCAAATTTGGGGCGCGACGCACTTCATGGCCTCCTACAATCGATAGCAAAAGTAAAAAATGCGAGGTAAACTCGAACTTGCATGAACTTGCGCCACCGACAGGGTCTACGTCGTGTCT
>JAPUBX010001843.1:0-27424 GCA_028672205.1 Proteocephalus fallax | reverse complement strand
AATGATATATCACAAAGTTAGCCTTCGTGACTCTCCCTTTAATGGCGTCACACTGAGCAAATGTGTAGGAAGATTTACAAAATCGACTTCATGCCGCTGTGGATTCTGTTTTTGCTAAATGCCGCTTTTGCAAGTCAAAGAGACACTGAGATCCAGCGTGCGTCCACACCTGTATAATTCCCCTCATACTTTTCCGGATTTTTTAATCGCCGAAGCAAACTTTGGCCAACCAGTGGAAAGAGCGTGTTTGTAACGATCATTTGCTAAGAGGTCTCGTACAATTGTTAGAATAATAGCGGTATTATTTATTGGCGACGTTCATCTTGTCCCGAGGGACGATTGTTTTGTTGACAAAGTGCATTTCCTTGTTTAGGGTAACAATACACCTCTGGATGCTTGATTGATATTTCACAGTGTGAAATTATGTTGGATTGAAAATTTCGCAATTGCGTTAAGAATTCAATAAAAATACTGAAATGGTGATACGTTTTGATGTTTTGGACAAATATAGCAAATACGATTTCCGAAACGTCATCATTGCTGCTATTTAATTTTACTCAAATATGGCAGTCCCATATTTTAGCTGTTTTATGCGATATGGCAAAACGAAACAAATCGCCGGTGCGTAAACATCGATCTTCGGAGGATAAGCGATCGAGGCTGAGTGTTGAACAGCAGAATGTTCTCTTAAATCCAAACGACATCGTTGGTGATGGGAACCATAGCTGGTCTACCAGGCCTGGTGCGAGGTCAACTGCCTATGATAGCCATGACGTTGAAGGAACATGTATTATAGGAACAACGGGCGTGATTGGTGTAGTTTCGTTTCGAATTGGTGAGAAAAATAATTTAAACCAACTGCTTAATCACTCATTAGCATCGTATTCACGCAATTGGAACCAGGAAAGGAAGGTTTTCATGGTGTCTTAAGCAACGGTTTCGGAATTGATGAAAAAAGAGAATTCTGTGGAGAAGGCGGACACGGCCGCCTTAAAAGTCTTTATATTTCGTTTATAACACAAACAGACTGCTTTATATTGGCCTCAAATTCGAAAATCAGATGCTACTAGACTTCAAACAGCAATCCGTAGGTGTTTGCGATTGGTCAAAAATGTCTGGACTACAGATATGATCGTTATAAGAAGAACTTGCAATTTCACAAATATGCCATTCCTTTCTATAAAAGCACAAAAATGGTACCGAAACAAGCCCTCTTGAACGGCCGTCAACAATTGGCTTGTGTTTTTCGAAAATCTCACGCCCTTATTCGTTCCTCGTTTCCGATTCGTCCACAGAATCCGATAAGTTGTTGCCTGTTAGTCGTGCATTGGTATGTTTCATTTATTGGTCATAACAAACTGGCAAAAGGGTGACATTCAGGAGCAGAAAGGCGCAATCTCTAAGTCGTGTTTTGTCTGGTTTTCAAAGTGATTGTGTTCAGCAATGGGTGAAAGATTCGGGCTGAATATATTAATGACCTTATCACGATCGAAAATTTCAGCCGAAAAGAGTTTTGATAATTTTACACGAATAGCGAAAAATAAAAACGATTTGCAGATTTTTCTAACTATATCAAATTAAGCGGCGATTGTTTGTTTTGAGCATTTTTTTGGTTGAAAACATATTTTCCGAAGGATCCGTTTTTCCTTTCCAACGTATCAAATTCATGCAAGACTGTCGCTTACATACAGGTATGTGCCTCAAACACGCGTATTAGACATCAAATTGAAGAAAGGTTATCCCAATTGCTTTTAGTGCTTATTTACAAATATAAACCGATGCAGCTCGATTTTTTTCGAATTATGATATAATTTTGCTGATGTAATAAAATTCGTACTCGCTTGGCTGCCTATTGGTTTTCTCTTAATTTACCAGCATAGTCATCCTTTCTGCGTGCCCGGGATCAAAATAAGTATTGGTTTATATCAACAACCGTAGTATTTGCGGTGTCGCAATATCATTTATTATTGTTTTTTTCTTCAAAGATACAAAAATCTCTACGTTTGAATTGATATCTCTCTATTAAGCTTCCTTCCTCGTCAATAGATAGGGCATAAGAATCTTGGCGCATGTTCTCCAAGGTCGACCTTGCAAACTAAATGTCCTATTATTTTAGCACCAATTCATATCTAGTAAATCCTGGCCGCGCTACTTCAATTGAACGCGTGACAAATCGATTGCGAACGCGTAGAGTTGCGAGCTTGCGTCCCCGGGATTGGCTTACCCACAACGCTTCTGTGCGAAAAGATGCATAGGCGGCCGACGATTCGCGTACACACACCAAATGCAACTTCAAACATTTGCCCCCTTGCTCTGTTAACAATGCCTACAAATAGAAAAAAAATGTGTTCAAACGTGTTAATCTTTATCCAAACTAATGTTAAAAATCAGACATGAGAAACAAATCTCAGATAAGGTCCTCAGTTATAAGAAAGCATTGCTGCTTAAATCACACTACGTCTGGCCCCACTAAACAACATCTTGACGAAAGACTTTACTTGAAATGCCTTCAGGCAACTGAAATCATTCTCAGTTCCAACCTCCTCCTGAAAAACTACAACTTGAAATACCTGAACGAAGTTGCCGCCGACGCTTCTTGTTATGGTGTTTTAACTGTGGTCTCCAAAATCCTTCCACATAGTTCCGAAAGGCCATCATACTTTCTTCCCGAAACCTTACTCCCGCAGAAAAGAATGAAACTTTTGAGTTGAGTTTTGCTGCAAAGAAATGACTCATACCGCTAACTATTTTCTAATTCCCAAATAAAGACTCAAAATTCTTGAAGTAAATAAAAACTTATATCATAACTAATTATCCACATAAGTATATTTAAAATCTTTAAAGTGATAAGAAAAAAAACCGCAGCAAACATTGGTCACTCGCCAATTTAAGTCCACATATTCATCGAGTTGACTGACGTTCGTAGAAACCCTCTGGCAGAATACAGGTTGCTATTTACTAATTCCATTTTCGTAGATCTCATTCTTGTTCGGACATTACATTTCGCTCTCTAATTCTCATGTTGGTATTTGTATAATGGGAGACATTCTAGTAAACCAACTTCAGGGTACTTATTTCTAATACTTAATTAGCGTTTCGATGCTCGTGAGCTATTTGCCGTTTTGTCTTCTTGAGAATATATGATAATCCAAGCCCAATATATCAGGGATTTTCGTCCGGGCACTTTGATTGATTCCCACTGAAGCCCAAATAGCTAAATATGGGTTTCAGGATACACCGAGTACGTGAGACAGCTTGAATAAATCAATGATCTGTTATGCTATAATTGTATGGCTAAAAGGTTACCATATGCATCGCTTATTTGGTTTATTGCGTTTTGTTTAATATTTATGCACTGTAAAGTTCTAACTGGAACACATGTAGCGATTTATTTTAACGAAGCTAAGTTTTTTACAAAAACGTTTGTAGATTTATAGTCATAACTAAGCAATCTAATTTACTAAGTAATACTATCCTTTTTAGCCGAGCGCATTAGTTTCGAGGCATTCTTTCCAATATACCAAGGACTTATGACAGAGAAAAAACAAGTCAATGCCGAAGGGTTTATTGAAGGATTTCGTGTTTTCGATAAAGAGGCTTACGGGCTTATCAGTGCCGCTCAATTGCGTCACTTGCTGCGTCACGCAACGAGGTGAGCGTCGTCTAAAGGAATAGGTCGATTTGTTGTTGGAAGGCATGGAAGACTGCGAGGGTCAGGTACCCTACGAAGGTGGGTCAGTGTTGCTTCTCCCTTCTTTTATTCGTATCCTTCATATAACCAAAATATCACAGTACACTATTCCAGCATTACCTTAGGCACAATATCAGCATCTTAAACGTAAATTGACACGGTGTTTTGCGTTTCAGCATTCGTGAAGCAAGTCACGAGTTCAACTGGCTTTCCATGCTCTATTATTACAGAATACATGAACCAATTTCTTTTTACCCATCTTTAAAATTTATCCGTAAAATAAACATGTTTAACCTTCATTGGTTGTTAAATGTTGTAGAAATGAGTTTTTGTCAACCCATGTTTACAATACTTGACTCAAATTTGGGTATATCTACAGTTAAAGCTGCTTTAATCACCACATCTAATTGTTCTATCTTCATCTTTGTACGTGACTCTCGATTCTGTGATTTTGAAAAACAAGCAAATAAAACATAAAGGACACCCTTGTCTACTTGTTAGGACAGACTATTAACCAGAATGTTACCATACAGCAAATATTGGCATTGACCAATTTAATGGATTGCGGAATACCGGTATAAAATTATTGGTGTATCAACAAAAAAAGATACGGAGTTTGGTAATACCTTAATTATAAATTATATTTCATATAACTAAACTCGGTTTTACAACGAAACAAAACAGTTGTAGGTTCAGAGCTATGAAAGACTTTTTAATCTTGATGATTTTCCGGTTATGATTGGTGGGCACACCGAACAAAAAAACGGATTGTTCGTTAGATGTAAGAATGGTTATGTTTGAAAGTTTAATTGCCAGAAAACGTTGACTCTCGTTTAACTATTTAAATGTGTGACTTGGGATTTTAGATTTTTGTTTCGAAAATTGCCGCAAACATATCATTACAAATGTTTTTTTAAGACATATATTGTAAAAGTCGACACACGCTGGCAATAAACGGATTTCGAAAGAAGCTGATTCAGTATGGCTTCTCAAAGCAAGTCATCTTAAAGCTTTACAGCCCAACATTTTATAGTTCAGTTTTTAACTTAATAACGAGATAAAATAAAAGGTACCACTTAACGATCCATCCAACGAAATACCAGTGTATTCGTTAAATCGGTAGTTTATTAGATGTGAAGGGGAGTCAATATTCAGTTTGATCAATCATCGGTAACCGACCATTTTTAGTATGCGTTACTTTCAGATTATTAGGAGCTGACTTTTAATCTTCATATGCAACATGCGCCATGTTTAGGAGAAAACTGTTTGTTTCATAAAACATGCATCATATTCCTTGCCTTGTTTTAGTGAATCGCAGTCGACGTTCATGGGCGTGTTATATTTCGGATCTGAAATTTTCATCAAATAGGCGGTAAGTTATATGTTATTATTGAACTCATTGATGTTTGCTAAGTTTTTAAACGGACCCTTTACTATTTTCTTTCGGTACATTTGAAAAGTCTATTATTTGTCAAAATACTTGCTAAATTATCCACTGAAACGATTGTTACGACAAGCGAATAACTAAAAACTCGCCATTTTTAATTTAAGATGAATCTATGTACTGTTTATTTTCCCTTGGCGAGGCAGCAGTGATATACGCCAAGACCCGTGTCTGTCTGAAAGACTGAGGCTGATTGATCATGCCAGCAATTTGAAAGAAAGCCGGTGCACCCACAACCAATTATTTTTTTCGTTTAAACAGGAAAAGATCCCACCAACTGCAGGGATCGTTGCCAAAGATTTGGTCTATCCATTTGAACCTCTCTTTTCTTACGTGCAACATTCTCTATTGCACCTCGGAAACGTTTTACTGCTACACATATATCTGTCGCGGGTCATTTATGACGGTTTCCAAAATATTATAATTTACGCATGCCGCGATTTCGATAAAATTCGCGATTTTGTAGAATCCAATGGGAACAGAAAACGGTTGCCTCGTATTTCTATTATAGTAGTCAGTGGCCATGGTGCAAAGA
Source organism: Proteocephalus fallax (assembly GCA_028672205.1). Taxonomy (NCBI): domain Eukaryota; kingdom Metazoa; phylum Platyhelminthes; class Cestoda; order Proteocephalidea; family Proteocephalidae; genus Proteocephalus; species Proteocephalus fallax. The sequence continues at coordinate 21,754 of JAPUBX010001843.1, read as the reverse complement.
GTATATGAGATGTTATGCGTGATCTTGAAGGACCCCAGTTCCTCCGTGGGGTGGAAGACTTTATCTGCATTCCTGCTGACCTCGTATGCGACGTAAATTCTCGTGAACTTTAAGTCGGTTTTAAAAAAATACCGTGCCGAGAATCTCGCCGCTGTCGCCACTGTGAACTTAGGCGTTTATTGCAGGCGATAGAGAAACGGCATAAGTGGCAGAGGATCGAATTGTAACTGAATCGTTTGGGCGAGGTTAATGGGAATTGACAGGAAAGTAAGTTGTCGGCTCCTTGTTCTAGAGCTAGAGAAACGGGCGTCGGCTATTTCTCTTTTGCCGATGAGGACATGATTGAAGGCTGGGTCTTAATCTGCAATTCGTTCTGAAGTACTGACGTTCAAATTGCCAGTTGTGAGACGACTTTGCAGAGTAAGTCAACCTTCGACGGGGTGCTGTCGTCGTCTTTAATGACAGTCGAGGTGGGAGGCAGTTGACGGTTTCAAGTCAACATAGTAGATAAGACTGCCATTCTGGGCAGGATCCTTTTGGTAATTCGAGCCGGATGTTTCGACATTATCTTGAGATAAAACACGGCAGAACCTGTTCGCGGCACGAGGGTTGAAAAAGTCCCTATTTCGATATCGCTTCAGTATCATTAAAACAAAACCCCATTATTCTAGACTAAAAACCAACTACTACAAAACGATTGGACATTATTTATAATTGAATAGGAGAGTTTTCGTCTACACAGGCAACTTTCAACTTGTTGAATTCCCCTGTGCTAGCCAACTCCGTATCAACTAAAAGCGTTCTTCGTCCCTCGATTTTTTTTGGACCCGACACTATTTCGCCATTTGATAGTAATGCTGCCAGCCCCAAAAATAGAGAAGGCGATTGGATCACCCCTTTGGGAGAGGGAACCCCGAAAGAAAAACCCCTAGAAAAAAATCAGTAATTCACGTCATACAAGGAGTCGTGGATTTCGCTGGTCGCAGTCGCTGGTAACGTTCCAGCGAACCTGCTTCCGACAGGTTGACGTGTCGACAGCTGATTCCAACTTTATCTAAAGCAAGGATGGTTGTTATGCTAATGATATTTATAAATATAAATTATGTAAGCGTACATTAAACGCTCTTCCATTCATCTGTTCTTCCGCAAATTTTACCAGCCACCACGCCAGTAGACGGAGTCTTTCGCGACAGAGCGTCCTCAGCTTCGAGGACACGGCCTCTTTAGAAGAGAGGGCTCCAGCTTTCCCAATGGGTGACCAGTCGCCAAACACACAGGTTCGTAATTGTTAAGGGTTATCTGTTGACGCGCATTGCATATATTAGTAGAGACCAACATTGGGCATTTTATTCTCACGTCGTTTTGCATTACTTTGCATGAACAACATCTGTTCTTATGATCTAGTTTATCCTTCTTCACACTGATTCTATCGAAAACCAATAGAAATTCAACTGACTCGATTAGAAATTTTTAAATTTGTTTTTTCGCTGATTTAATAGTTGAATTTTTAGTGGGTGATAGTATAATGCACCTGCTCCCAAAAGAAGCTGTCCTTTGCCTCAGATTGCAAAAGTGGGCTTTTATTGTTTGTGTGTTTCAAAAAAACGGTTTATTCAGAATATATATATCTTTGAATTGACATTCATTTCCGTTTATCTTTGTTGCATGTGAACGTCAAATATTCAAACCAAGTAATTTGTTCCATATAAGCGCCTCGTATAACCCTAGAGACGGTCTAATAAAAACAGTCTACACAGCTTAATTAACCAGTTATTTCAGTATCAAATGCTTCTGAATATTATACATCTTTGCTGCCTCAAAGACACTGTAAATAAACTATTATTGCTACAGTTTGCTACAGAAATAGGGCGTCTCGGGTATTTATAAACCGATGCTCTCTGCAAACCCATGGGCTAATAAATACGCCAGACGCCCTATTTCTTCAGGAAGACTGTCAGAATTATTATTGTGCTTGTAGTATTGACAGAAGGTTCTTCCTGTGGAAGTTATTTGTACAGTTGAATGAAATCGATACAATGAGAATTTCGTGTTCACTTGCGGATGATGAATTTTCTCTATTGATCTTACGCATCGTCGCTTTTATCGAACCGCGATACGAATTAAACAATCAGGTGAAATCACGGAACCTTACAAATCAATTAATTTCGATATTTTTTAAAAAAAGTTTTAATCCACTGGAGGTTTATTTTTCAATTGGCTTAACACTTCACCGATTCCATGACACTCGAGTTATTCACAATTTATGATTGCCACTGTTGTTTTATAGATCGTTTAAGGTCTGCCCTTTAATCTACGTCAACGCTACTTATCCTCATCAAACTTTGATTTTCATATCCTATACCGTTTGCTTATCGATAATAAATCTTCCCTAAACACCTCTCTTACTTTTCGCTCCATTCTGCCTCAGTATCAAGGTGCATTCTCACCCCTATTTTCTCCAGGTCTTCGAACTAGGGAAGACACTACATTTAGTGAAACGCGTAAAACGTGAAAGTTACCAAGTTTTATTACTTACACTTTCTCTCGCACGTTTATCTACCCCATTAATATGCACCCTGCTGAGGCACAACACGATCGAGGATGCTTCCAAGACCCCAGGTTTCGAAGCCAAAACCATTCGGGTTGCTAGATTCTCCCCTCCCGACATTAATTTCACAAGCTACACGGTCCAACCCGATCCAGTGCCCCTCAGCACTGTAAAACCCACTCACCATGGTACCGCCACATAAGACTATCAGGCATCTTTCCCCCACCCCCGATACCTCTAACAAACCAACCCATCAAATGACCGACAATTTTTGCAATGGATACCTTACTGGTTCCAGAACCCTACCGCAAGCTGCCCATCCGCAACCGCCAACTTTCCTTGATGAGGAAGTGATCTGAAATCACCATGTCGTCGTCACCATGGAGTCGTCCGACTGTTAACGGAAACATTTTACGCCGCACCATTGGGTTTTCGCAGTTCGACGAGAATGTTATGTGAAGGCGTTGTGTTGTGTTGTGTTGTTATAACCTAAGTGCCCGATTACACAAAACAGCAAAGGAGTGAACGTTTATTTGTATTTGGACCACATAAATTGCTGTCGTTGTCTTTGCCACACATTTAGGTAATCCAGCTGACTGCACCAGAGCGCACCCTTTCACTATGTGTTCACAACATATTCGTACATTGAATTTTTAAAGTGTCGTAATTTTTCATAATACTATGAGTTTCCTCATAGGAAAAATTAATAGACCTTATTGACATTTTATTTATATAAACACAGTTTTAAGTAACCTACAAGTCAATGCAATACGTAATTAACACATGGCATTGGCATGGGAAGATCCAACGCCGATGACTGGTGTCATTCACTTATCATCCACGAAAAACGAAAGTAACCCTCAAAAATGTGAGGTGAATTTACCTGCAAGAACCTGCACCATCAGCGGCCAAACCCATAGACCAGCTTTGAGGTTTCGCGAATCGCGTGTGACAAAAAGAGGCCGATCTAAGCCGAATCTGCAGTGAAGCGGTTGCGACGACTACAAAGACAGGTAGTTTTATTTGTTCTGACACCCGTTTACACCTTAATCAATGTGCGTAACATATTGAAGAAAATATAAAGACTGAATACAAGAATATATTATGCCCGAACTGTGGTCAGCAAGCCATTAAATATAAATCGGCCCAATCACATGTTCAAAATAAACTTCGGTTCAATTCTTTATTAAGTTTTTGGTTACAAGCGAAAAACAAACGTTTGCATCTAATTTAAACTTAAAACGCCATGAGGTGTTAGTTATATCGCGGATAAGCATCGCGTGAGAGACGTGTTATTTTATAGTATTGTTGTATTGGTTTAGTAAGTACGGCTGGCATATTTGACCGTACAAGTTTAAATCAATAAGTCTGAGCAATATAATGAAAGCAAGAACTTTCGTTTAAGCTACTTCCGTGGGCCTCCTCCTTCTTCTGCTTTTGAAAATTCTGCTCTACCGTTTTAAAACCAAAAATTATATTTCTCGCCAGTGATATTGTTTGCCTATTTTCCAATTCGCGTTCGCATGCAGAGTGGCTTGTAGTAAAGGGATTTATTTTGAAGAGTGCTTTCACAATAGACGGGTAAATTCCTTTAGAATCGATTCTTTAAAAAACCTTTTATCAGGGCAGATACATTCCTGATCTCTTTTCCACGTAGCTACGACTCACAGAAGCGAATTCGGTCTCCCCGGAAGGTGACGCTACGAACGCTTCCGGGATCTTCCCACCGCACCCTCATCTATTTAACTCGGTGAAATTATTTCACTGTCATTGTAGCTGTCTGATAATAGGGTTACCATTGTTCGGGCCTTTTCCCGACCTTGCGGCATGAACACAGTTTACTTTAATCCACATTTCTTGGAGGGAATTCACAACTTTTTGACGTGGGTTTAAAATTTCGATGCTTTATTTGTGTCCTCGGTATTAAAGTTGTTAGAGAAGCCTAGTTTTACTTTATTTAAACCTGCCTATCGCTTGCCGCGGGCATCCAACTGACAGACGACGCGATTAAAGGGTGCGCGATTAAAGAGTGCGAACTTACGTGTTAAGGCGGCACCGAAAAGAATCCAAATCAGCCGAGCGGTTGCGGCGGCTTTACAGGATCTGGTAAAGAATTAGGCCGGCGAATTTATTAATATCAAATATACAGTTCGTACCGTTAAAGAAAAACGCGTACTGCTTTTTTGTCCATTAAAGAGAAAGGGTGTCTACACCACAATGTATCAAAGGAGAGTAGCATACTTCACTGTTAAGCTCGCGAATGAGGTAAAAAAATAATTGAAGAATTGAACGCTTAACGAGATTGTGCACGTCGTTACTCTAAATGAACTTTGCACGTATTTTGCGAGGCAATTGACTCTTATGAGCAAGGGATTACAACTAAGAAAAGCAGCGGATATGTAGCGGAAGCAAAACCGTATGTTGCAAATTTATAGTTTGTACGATTTATCTTTACTTATTAAAAAAAATTCAACAATTTATACAGCTTTATTTTACTTCTTTTTGTGTAAACATATTAACGCACTGGATATGATTTTATTATAATGATAGATAGAAAATAATTGAATTATTTGACCACGACATTTTATTCTTGCCGACACAGTAAATTAGCTTCAGTTTGCAAGCTGGCAAAGACACATCTAATTAATCTGCGACAACAAAACAGTCTGTGTTGTTAGCGATAGCATTTGACCCACTAACAGACGCCCTATAGTGAGGCCACAAAGAAACACAATTAATAATGTTCGCTTAAACCAGTTCGCACAAGACGTGTTTGGCACAAGCATTTGACCTCAAACTCCCGCAAACAACCCGTTTCTTGTTATGAAGGATATATAAAGAATGCTTAACTTGCGGGTTTTTTTATTTTTTTAATACGAAACACTGCTGCTCTTATACCGCTTTCGCCGGCGCCAACTTTTAATCTAATTTATTATCCGATTATAATATTAAATTGTGTACGAGAAAATGTCGGAAGCCATATTCGCAAGAATCAGAAGCCTGCTACTGGTGCGAAAGCCGTAAAAGATGTTTGTCTTGTGAATGCTTACAGTCTCACACAACGTCTGCTCACACCGTGCCAGAGATATTCATTTAGCATTAAAGCAACCGTATCTTCCAAGTGCTAGTGCCGAATTTTAATATGAGAAATGATTGATCAAATCTTATTGAATCGGTAATTTAATCGGTTATTAGTTGGTCACTGTTCTATATTTCTGCGGCTGGGAACTGTGTGAAACTTTTCCGACAAACATCTTCACGATGTTATTATGAGCCTTTGAAACTGTTAATACTATCATGAATACAAGTAGTGCCATTAAAATGCATCCTAGAATTGCCAACTTTAAAGTAAATTGCTAGCAAACAATTCGTTGGTTAACATTAAAATAAGTTCTTATTCGGCACACAGAGGTGTCTGTCCAAATTAATTGGTGTTTATTTGCCATCAATACTACTTGCAAATAATCGCAGATTCTGCTGAACATCGGAGACAAGCAGAGACGGCTACGCGATTAAACCAACTCACTTAGAAAGCAACGATTCGCACTGTCAACTAATTTCCCCAGCAAGAGCGTACATTGGGTATTAAAGTATACAAAAATTACGAGCAAGACGAATTAAATATATAAATCCGAAATTATGGGTAATTTGTCTCTATAATGGCGGAGTTGTGTTCAACGGCGGGATGGCAAGACTACGTGCGGATCCGCTCGCATTCATGGAATTCGCACACATTTGGGTAAAAAACCATTCGAATGTCGCACATGTGTCTTTGAAAAACGTTGCGACGAATGGTTTCGGTTCCGACTCTTAATTGTTGCCGTCGGTTAAAGAGAAATAATTCGTGAGCCAATCAATCAACCATCTTCTAATCCCTCGTTTACGAAGTCGGAAAATAAATGCGGAAGCATTTTGAATACCGGCGTTAATTCCAAGAATAATCTCTTAACGATTATATTCGTTTAAGTAAATATCGATAGATGCGGCCTCCGTTAAACCACAATTTTGATTATAATATCATCTTTCTTTTACATCCAATCCATAATCCTCATAAATAGAAAGGAATATTTAGGTACGTTTTGAAAAACGTCAAAGCGCAACTTAAGCTTCTTAACTAAGGTCCTTATAACAAGCGCGAAAAGGGTTTTTTTAAGTAAAACTACAGAGAACACAGAACGAACACTTTTACATTTAATAATAATAATAATTGTAGTGGCTTAATTGAGGTCACAAGGACCAAAACTTTCAACAGTAAAAATAGACGGTATAACAAGTATTAGATCTCAAAATTTGTTCCCGTTTCACCTTCTCTTGTGAACCGACAAATCGGGACAAATAAGGAATGAGCGAATTGGGATATGCCACCGTTCTAGTTGGTATTGAACGGTATAGTCTACGCATTGGTCAAAGAGATTTACATTCAGATAGTCGGCGGCATTTACCAAAGACGGAATCCACATAATCACTCCATGTCAACTGACTGTTAAAAATAACGCCGAGGAATTTTGATTTTGAGCTCGAAGCGAAATTATGGAGTAAAGTGTATTTTGCTTATTTAATGAGTTCAACGTGATTGGGGTTGGCTTTTATTTAGCTTTAATATTGTACGATAGAACTTATATTAGAACACGCGTCGAAGGAATGGGGGTTAGCTTGATATTTCTCAGTCGCGGGAAGAATGTCTTATCGATTTTTCCATTCGGTCCGATCTGTATATATTGATTGTCGAGGCTCGAATTCTTGGTGTTGTTGTATGGGTTTTATTGGAAAACCGTTAAAGAGAAATAACTCAACGCTGTTTAGCAATCTCAAACGGTAAAAAGTGTAAGCAGCTACGCCCGTCGTAATTGCTGAACTTACCCACGGCAGATAGATGTAGGTAGTCAAGTGCGCCATTCTTTTGTTCACTTTTCTGTTTTAAAATTGATCCAATATTAACAGGATATTTCATATCGACTATTATATCACTCTGAATTAGTCTCATAATTATTTGCTAACAACAATCTACTGACTTGATCAGAAGAACGGCGTTAATGCAATGATGCCACGATAGGTGAATTCGTAAAATCTACGTTCGACTGCTCACTCAAAAATATGTATTTTTCCAGAGACGCCGTTGACCTCCGACAAACGAGAGGCTGTTCCTAGCGGAATGTGCAGTTCACCTGTTTAGATAAATTTAAAAACTCTTCGGCCGTGTCGAGATGCGCATAGAAAAGCAGGTAGGAAAGCGGCATATTTATTTGTTGACAAATCCATTTTTAAATTAATCTACTGTTAACACGATATTTGATTTATTCAGAGGGCTGCATACACAATATTATACTGCTCTCACGTTGATGCGCATTGCAAAACGCACATAAATGAGCTAAAACTAGACAGGCAGGTACTGTGTTTGCCTTTTTTTAAAGCGCAAAGGACACAAACGGGATAGGAAAAAGTTTTTTGTGATTGGTGGATTTTGATGCACGCTCGAGTAGGCCCAAGAATCCAGCGAATACGTTTCGGGCACAGTTTAACGTCTGCCATAATGTCAATAATATCAGACAAAAGATGTTTCGTGCATTGAATTTTACCGACCAGGCCATCTGAAGGTGGGACGCAAATCTGACATATGAAGTCGTTTTAGTGATGCAATCATGGTTGTATTTCACCGAAATATCGCTTTATTTCAGCTCCGCGTAATTGGACGTCCCCCGCTAGATGAACAAGATAACGATCTTCGCCGTCATAGAAGAGGGCGAGCCAGTGTAGTTGTGATTGACAGAAGATGGCGTCCTATTGGTGTTGATTTCATTTGGAGTAATTTGGCGTAATAATATCGAATAATATATGACTACTATTTATTAACAAGTAGAATGTCTTTGTGAGCAAGGTTTAACCCTCTTATCTACAATACAGTCACACTACTGCCATGGTCACCCTTCGTAATTCCCCTTTTTCTTCTGGTCTGACTTTCTCTCCTCCTTCGTGTCCTCCTTCACCCCTTCTAATTCCCTAAATTTACTTTCTCTTCTAAAACTTCTGCTTTTCTTACGTCCTTACAAATAAAATTTATGAGAAAGACGGTTAAAGCTGAAGAAAAAAATTTTGACCATTGCTATCTTAGTCTTTATTTAAATCAATAAAGTAAATGTTTTCGAACACTTACGATATCATCAAGACACCCTGGATCGAAAACGATTGTCTCTCTAATAAATCAATTATGTGTTTAAAATATATGCAAGAAAAATGTACTCTCGTGTGTATAGAGTTTTAAGGAATCAGTGGATACAATTATCTGAGATAATTCAAATAATGCCTGTCCCTTTGTGAGAGTCTTCTAATTTTCTTAGATTTTTTTTCTTTGGTAAAAACATTCAGGCAAAAACGATCAAACCAGTTTATCTTAAATTGTGATCGTTTGTCAAATTTGATATATTTTGCTGTCGGTGCACGTGAACGGTTTAAGTGGAACAACACAATTAATTCTACGTTACAAATAGACGCGTCGCCTAAACACAATTGTTATTTACTCTCAATTACAATTATTATTGCCTGGACATTTGTATTCAGTAGAATGAATTTATTCATCGAATTTCAGAAGTAACAATCACTGGTGACATCACAAACAAAAACCAGTCATAAAGAATAATATTCATCTAATTAAGCCGTTGTTTTTCCTATGATTTTGATGTATTTCCCATTCACACGCAGAACTTTGTGGCTTTATAATTAGTTAGAAATCCGCTTACGGTCACTAATGCAACCAACGTTTTGTTCCGTTAACCGCTAGAAACGTAAATCAAATCAACAAACTTTCAATGAATGTGTTTGAACAATGCATTTTATAAAATAAATCATGCGGTGTTATTTGAGTGGGTTCTCTGTCGAGTTCAACGACGACGGCGTCTTCGATGTTTTGGAGATCATCCGGAAAACCCGCAATGCGGCGCCACGTAAATCGCTTCAAATCAACCTGATAAGAAACACAAAAGAAGCCATAAAGGGAGAATCATTGTCTTCGTGTTTATAAAATTAAACCAGACACGCAGTCAGTAACAACACCGCAGTTGCCTCGGCAACGCAAAGGCGTCAGTCGTCCAGCAACATGGAATTGCATGCAAGGTGATTGAAATAAAAAAACTTCTCACCTTATTCGTCGGTCGTTCGCCTGGTTGTGTCGGCGACAAATTCTTCCATTTGTGAGTTGCAATCTCCGTCACGTTATTCTTAAATGTAAATAAAAAAGAAAGAATTGAGTGTCTAAGATAATAAAAATGATAATTAATTCCATGACGACGTCGACATAACGAAAGCGAGCAGCCAATTCTGGTGGACGACGAAGCGAACACGAACGGAGGAAGCCATTCTGATTAGTTTGAGGTCAGACTACTGGCTTGGGTCGTCGATAGCCTGCGGGGGGTCAGAATCTCTACAGAGTCGCACCCCGTAACGGCCACAACGAAAATGCGCCCGCGAAGAGAGCGATTCCGTGGTTGCGGCGCTTGTGGTTTATCGGAGCCAATTTGATCCAACGTAGCGCATCACTGTTCCCGTCCAAGACTCAGCAGCGACACGTCGCACAGTTTTTTGCTGCCATCGAACCCCCGGTCAAGAGAAGATACGGTGTGTTGACTAGAAAAGCGTCGTCTCTAGACAAGAAAATCGACGCTGCAGCGAAGCATGCTATCTTCAGTTGTGGTAGCGGTCGCAAGGATTGACTGTGGGCCAAAAAGAATACAAAGTCGGTGAGAACGAAAACGCCAACAAAAACGCGACGGCAAAAAACAACTCACCTTCCTTCAATCCATCGCTCGAAGCTCGACAGAAAACTAACCTTGTCTCCTCCGTTTCCGCAACAGACGAAAAGTTCCTTTACAGACGCGGCAACAGCTGCCAAACAGCGAGGGGTCTCGAGTGGTTGAACCTGTGTAACGCGTCCCGTCCAGCCATCAATCACCGTAACTGTTGGCAACGCATCCAATTGGCCGGGCGTATGTCCACCAATGCAGTAGACTTTGTCTGAAAGACCAGAAGCACGGCGTTGTGACATTGGTGCCTACGAGACAAAACAAAAAGGTCGCGACAGACGCCTCACCGTTCAGACTTCCAACTCCGCGCCCCACGAGAAGCGGGAAACGAACGTCTATTTGCCTGTCTTGTTCGAACTGTGCCAAATGCTTTAAACACGCCCCGGTTTTGCCGTCGCAACCTTTCGTCGAGCCCTAAACGAAAAGGCGTCTTTGGTTCTTCCCGCGAAATTGGTTCTTAAGAGCGGCCACCTCTTAGGACAAATCGGCGAACTCAATGCAGCCAATCACACTCCTGAAAGCTGCCACAATTACCTCATTCCTATTCAAGTCATTCTTGTTGTTCTCCCCTCATGCACAGATGAGACGAAAAAGTTCGTCTGCCTTTGAAGTGGACGCCTTGACGAAACTAACGACCTTGTCTAAGTCGAAATGTTTACGATGTGCGTTCGCCGTGCGGCCTCCATCAACCTATGGGAGATGAGAGAGATTTAAGCGTACGCAGGTGGCAAATCGGTTTATTAGATTAAAATCTGAATGAGACAGTCAATTCCGTTTGATATTAAATTTAGTTAATTAATAAGAAACAATGCTTATTTAAAAATGTTCCGCTAGTCAGATGAGAATATATTCAAAGCTATTCTGGCCATCGACAGAAGCGCAGGGTGACTATTGCATTTGACAGAAAAATAAAATTCGCTACTTGTAAACAAAGATTTTGACGATTTGAATTAATAAATCTTATTTTATTCATGAGGAAAATCGTATCGTATTTCGTTGAAAACCAGTTATAATTGGATTCTCTATGCAGCGATTTCAGACCACTGCATACAATTAAAGCAGTTTTATTAAGTAAGAAAGCGTCGTTATTGCAATACGAAAATGAAAATGTTTCTGAAAATACCCTTTGTTTGAAGGCTTTGGGTTATGTATAAAGAGCGTATCTACAATGTTCTGAGCCGTTGTGGGTTCGATCACACCCAGTTTGAAGGTCAAAGCGCGATTGTGGCACCACAAAGATATTTAAAGAAGATGTGAACAGAGAAGGGTGTCATTTATGCGTCATTGCGTTCAATATCTCAGCAAGTCAGGAGATTGAACACCTATGGTAATTCAAAGACGTTGGGGCCCAATAATCAGAATGGCACAATGGCCAAAGACGAAGGTCGGGAATAATTAATATTGCTTATTATTCAAACAATACTTAGGGCCAGATCTGGGTTCTAAAACGCCGACAAGGCGCGATGCTAAGCGCCCGCTACAGGCGCGTCTTGTCTGGACACACGTAAGGCGTGTCGTTGTCAAAAATGGGGCCTTCAAAGGTGTCGTTGCTTAATTTATCCACGTTAAGGTCACCGCATGCGGTGTGGTGTGCTTTAGCCAATCGGGTGCCAGTATAATGGATGTAATGCGTCCGACATAAATAAACACAATTTAAGGTCACTAACAACCCATCTTAGTAATAGTCTACGAATTATTTATTTTTTCTCAAACGGGAGTATATCATAAAGTTTTTTTCCAACAGACAACCAATTTTTATAATTTCTTAAAAAATATTTTATGTCTTATAAAAAAGATTGTCGAGCAAATGAGAATGCACCATTTTGAAGGAAAACAAGGACAAGAGCGAGTACGACGATTCTCCGGCAAATAAAGGTTTCGCCAAACAAACCCGTATTAGTTTGGTCAACATAGCTATGAAGTATTCGGAATCACATTGAATGGCTCGGTCCAGGAAGGCATAAGTCAAGGTCATGGCTTAATTGTGGCACTACGATCTATTGCAATGAATGTATGCCAGAGCTCAGATTAAGGAGTGATTAAACAGGCTTGTTCAAATACAATTGATGCAGGCTAGTTGTAAAAAATTTTTATAGGAGTACCAAAATGTCTTTAAACAAGATGTTGTTATAAAAGGGCTTATACACTCAAATCGGTTACTCTGAAAAATCAGAATGTTATCTTGCACAACAAGGTTGTGAACCCGTCATGGTATTCTTAGGATTTTTAGCATTATCGTCTTGATCATAAAATACTTTTGAAACGACTTAAACACAAACTTGGAAAAAACCTAATGCTTAGACACAACCAAATTGTGGTTTTTAAGTTACGACAGAATTCAGAGATATTTAGATTATACCGTTCACCAATTGTCTAACCTCAATCGTCAGAAGACGGCTTTTATTCTGTTAAGTGGGCTAAATCAGTTCTATACCATGCCTTAGGGTCTGTGCAACGCTGTTTCCGCCGTTCAGCGTCTCATAAACACAGTGATGCACCATTTATATCCCAAACGACTTCCCTGATGACATCATCGTCTTCGGCCAAAAGGTACTGGACCAAAACAAAAACCTCGACTCCTTCCTCAAGCGGTTCAAGGAAGCAGGGATTACGCTACACCCACAAAAGAGTTTTTTCTCTAGAATCGGTTACATTTCTCGGTCATATTATCTTGAAAAATAGTATGGAAATAACGAAAGAACGAATCGATGACGCTAAAAACTGGCCACTACCGCAAAACCAAACAGATTTACGAAGCTTCCTAGATCTCACCAATCACTATAGGAAGTTCATTAAAGGATATGCGATGATCGCTGCCCACCATCACAAACTGACAAAAAAAGAAGCAAAGAAAATATGTCCTGGATAACCCGACAAACGGGCTTTCTGCGATGCACCTGTCGAAATACTGCCCAACTTTGACAACGACGCACCACCTTTTATCCTGGACACAAACGCTAGCGACAATCTAATCGGAGCAGTACAATCCCAAACGCAACCTAACGGATCCGAGCATGTCATTGCATATGCCAGTAATTACCGAGGTCACCAGATGCGGCAGAAAAGTGCCACTACCCGTTCACATTAAGCCATTTTCTCTTAATCGAAGAAGACGGAACGCGAATCAGGGTTTAAACATAATGTTCATCAATTCGCATGTCTCGAATGATTCTCTTGTTAAACTAGCGGGTGCGTTTTTTTTGTGAGATTGATACAGTTGTAACAAGTTATGTTTGGCTTCACATTTCAAGCACCGTTGAGCAACTGGAACCCTCTGAATTGCTAACACGATTATTTGCTATCAAGTACAATTAAAATAACATAAAAAATAGTTTTATGTCTTCAGAATTTGAGTTGTTCTAATGGATGGTGAACAAAACTCTCCTCGGGACTGGTAGATACGACACTATTTCTTCTAGAACAGGAGTAAAAATAACCCATTCAACGTCGATAAGAGTACCAAATTATCGATAAGTCGTTCCGACCCATTTTTAACAGACCTAGTCTGTGATCCTAAGTATTCACAAATCAGGTCATATTTAATTTCAATCAAAGGGATATGACAATCGATGTTTGCTTTTTCCACGTAAAAGTAATCTTTTTTTATCGTTGAGGTGGAGTTATATCGAGGTCCTTTGGGCTATTTTGCCACAAAACAAATAAAGTAAGCTCTATATATTTCAATCATATTATTATTGTCTGCTTCATATGAAATATGTATGATTATATAAAGCGATCAAACTTAAAAAGTCACAGAAGCGGATAGTTTTAACGAATTTGTTGATTCCAGTATTGGGATATCAAGGTTTCAATCATCATGGTCGAATCTATTTTCTAAAAAAAGTCAAGATAATCACTGATTTAACATAGAAAAATTAACAGCAACTGCATTCTTCTTAAAAGTTGCATTGCGTTTTGCCTTCTGCAAATTGTTAAATATCCGTCATTCCTATTCAATTAAAACGATTTCGGGAGTATAAGGGTGTGGGGAATGGAAATGCCTTGTCTCTTGAATCTTAAACTTTGATCGGCTCAGAAGGAACAATTCTTTTAATGCCAACGGAGCAGCGGTCAACAGCCTCGCTCGGTCGGTTTGACGTCAAGGTCAGACCATCACAGATTGCTGTGGGGACGCCATCTTTTGAAAATTGAAAAACTTTATTTATCCTCCATTCTGCCAATAACCTTTTTACAGATGTAAGTCTGGATTCGTTACCTCACCTCTCGAGCACCAATTTGTTTATTTTCGTGACAGTTACGACAGACGTTCGCGTGGAGAATTACGAAAGTATCTACGCCCTGTAATCGTCGCGCAATCCTGGCTTCCATCATGGATTACCTGGGAGGCTAGCCACCTGCCTCTGTGAGCTGAAATCACAGGAAGCAGGACCCATCACTTCAATTGGGGCTTCTGGCGACTCCCCACCTTCTACTCCTGACTTCCCTCGCTTTTTCTGACTTTTTTGCGGTTTTATAGGTGCTCAAGTAAAGAAATGAATTCCATTTTAGCAATATTTGTTTTTGTTTTGAGCTGATATGGGGCCCTCGGTACTTCGAAGAAGAGTTAGGAGAAATGCTTGGGGTGGCTCTTGTTGTTTTATCAGTCTCTAGTTGATCACTTGCGCAAGGACTCCAGTACTTTGACGAAGTGATGAAATTAGCTTGTAACAACGATAAACCGGTTACTCAAAATGAGACCGTTTTTTATTAGTTGATTAGCATCACCGGTTAAAGTGAAGCCTTGTCTGACGCCGCCTCGTATAATTCTCCGCAATAAGGACGTTTTCTGCAACAGGTACATGAATAACATGACTTGTAAACGGTTTGGTAATTTTCCATGTTATATAAACCCTAGAAACGTGGCGTTCTTTTGAAAAACAGTGTCGATCATATCTGCTGTTAAATGTCTATTCAGTTTTAAGAATATCACAACCGCATTTGAGAATTGTTATAATTTTATCGATTGGTTGCGGTGCAACGGTCATTGATATACCAATACTACGCTGGGCGCTGATTAGACATAGTGTGTATGTTTCTTCGCCCGCAGAAAGTGTTGAACAGACAGACGTCAGCGTGGACACCCACGCCCTCTCCGCCATGTTATCGTCGCACAATCCTGGCTTCCGTAAGATCGGTTAGCCACCCGCCTTTCTGAGCTGCAATCAGAGTAAGCAGGCTAATGATTACGCAACAAATCAATCTCTCCGTATACGCCAACCAACCCATTACTGTGTGGCATAAATATTTTAAGCAGGAGTAGTCGTTAAAAGCAGCAATACAAGTTGTCAGTTCATTCAAACGAACTAAGGGCGCGTTTAATTACAGATTGTTTAAGGGTGCTTGTCGCCGGATGCAGATCTAGATTACAATCTTTTCCGATCTAGTCTCTGATAGGCGCATGTAGTGAACTACTTTATTTAAATACCATGAACCCGCCAGTCGCTCATTTTCTGACGGGATCAGAGAGAATAAATTGTAGCAGTAACAGCAGAATAATAAGTTGCAAACATTCGAACCCACCTTCAGGATTTTCAGTGCTCGAATAGGGATCTGTTGCGTCTGGGGTTTCACGGACGGATGGTGTTTGGCGCTTTTGGCAAAAGGCGTTCGTTTATTATCTAAAGTGTGTAAGTGGAGGGATCGACGACAAAAGGAAAAATCCTGCATAGATCCATCGAACGCCAGGGAAGAGGAGAGAGAACTTAATAAAGGAAGAGATATATACGGCAAGGATGAAGAGAGAGATTGCCGAGACTGAAGGTTAAATTCACAGCTAAAAAGAATGAGTAGGTGGGAAGAAGTGGCAGCTGGGACGGACGATAATAATAAAAAGAGTGCGAATCGATTACATGAGCAAGCAACTGTTGTTTTCAAGCGCAATGTAATTGTAAAAAAATAAGCTTGAATTAAATAATCCTCTTTAACCTCGTTTAATATAGAAACGGATTTTTTTTCGAATTTAAAAAAAATATTTATCACGATAACATTTAATAAAAAAATGCAAAGTTACATCACGACTTAAATAAGCACTAACAGATAAAAAAATACACAAATAAATTTTAAACATTAAGTTATACTGATTATAACTGATTTTAAAAGTTCAGTAATTTATTATATGAATATTTGTTTAAATTATATGGTGTAATTTTCTTAATTTTTTAAGGTTACGCGACGTTATAAACTTCTCCTTCAATTATGCTTGACTCTAAAACCGGCTTTTCCGCAATTCGATGGGTACTTTCTATTGCAGCATGCAAGTTTTATTGTATGCTTTATATATATTTGGCGCAATAAGTCACTTAATAAGATGTTGCTTTTGAAATATTTAGTTTAGTCGTATTTTGAGTCGAACAATTAATTTAAGAATCTAAATGAAACAAAAAAATATTTTTAAAGTCGTTTGGGTTTCCAAACAGGATATCTTATTCAATCATATTATTATTGATGATATATATACGGACGTTTGTATGCATATATAATTGTATAACTTTTATTAAATGTTTAGTGCTCCGAGTTGGTGCTTCTCAGACAACTGAATCGTAGGTCATTTTAATCTAGGCATACATTTTATAATTGTATTAGTTTATCAGACTATAGAAGTTAGCGATCTGCAAAATTCTATTTACATAAACTTCATTATTTCAACGGAAACCCAGTTCCGTTTGCATCGACTAAATGCTGCTAGTCTGTTTCATTATTTTATTGATTTAATGGTTTCACTATGGAAGAGTTTGCTGTTCATTTACCTATAATAGGGTAAGATAGAACTTACCGTTGGCACCTGTGGTAGGAGTGGGGATGAATAATCACAGTAGCGGGTAGAACGTTATACGGTAAGACATATCTATGTATATTGAATGTCGAGGCTCGCATTTTTTGGTGTACGCTTAACTTGATTCGCCCGGATTGGGTCTTATCTATGAACCTCAAACAAACAAACAGACAAATGAAGAACAAGATTCATTATCAACCCATTTCAAAAAACAACCATGCCGAAAAGTTATCGTTAACTACTTCTACACTGAGTCAAACAGTTTTGCACAAAATATATTGAATCAATCTCCATTTTTCGATATTTACACTACAAGAATACTGGTGATAGGGGTTTGGCGTCACGATGATATAAAATTATTCATAAACAGTTAGATGATACATGTGTGTTCACTGCGTATCTCGCATTTATGCCTAACTCAACTTCATGTTAGGCTTTCCTCATAATCTTGTGATCCCTATGGGGTATTGTTGGAAACCAGTTAAAGAGCGATAACCAAACGCGTGTTTGCAATCTGTTATCTTCAACAGAGAAAGCAGACACCGTTGATGCATCATCTATCATAGATAAATTTATGTTGTGTCATGGTTGACCGTAACCAAGGCAGATAGCTGACCTTGTGTGAATTTTTATGCATAATTGCTTCTGCATGTTCAGACAGATGGGCACAAAACAGATACTGCACTATATAGAGGGAAGCTGTGTTAAAAATTACGATGAAAACGATTTGTTCGATTTGTGGTAATGAATGCGACCTTATCTTGAAGAGGATAGTTTCGCGTGAAATGAGATGTACTCTACCCAGGCTGATTTGAAATTTGTTCTCATTGATTACTAATTAGTGCTCCTGGGGGTAATAAAAATCCTCAGCTTTATGTAGCAGGCATCTATTTCGGTCATACGATGCCATCGAAACATACACAAAATAATTCAACCTTCAAAAAAGCACGCAGTTATGCTCGTGATCTGTCATGACCGGCTCAAATGACCGGAAACCGTTCAATATTAATGAGTGCATTCTACGTAAAGAGGTGATAGTGTGTTACACGTAGGTGAACGAGCGATGACCAGGGTATTACAATTTAAAAGTTTTCCCAATATCCTTTTTCTTCGTTTTAGCGGCGACGTCCTGGTCGCAGGTAACTAACAATATTAACCTTCTGCCCAGTAAATTATTATGTGAAGTGTGCCAATTAATGGTATGTTAAAAACAAGAGTCTATTACTATCATTATATTGTTGATGGTCATGATGTGTATTATTTGGCGGAATAATAACAACTCGCATTGATATAACTTTCCCAGGTTAAAATCCGCGCGTACGCATGCACGATCGATATAAACCAGCTTGGTAAAGTTAACCACAGCTAGGTTAGACTCATTGGTGTGGTGTGTATGTGTGATTGTGCGAGGTTAAGTTAACAGCCAAAACGAGCCTCAAAGACTCGTTGATTGAAGCAATTGACAAAGTTTGCAGCACGGTTGACAACATCGCTAGTGCTTTCTCTTTTTGCCCGAAACGAAGGTGTTTGATTTTAATTAAGAAGTTAAAAACCCCTGACCACGTCGTCAAACTGTTTCCAGGAGGAGATGGTTTTCATTCGCCGTTGTACTGATTGCGAATATATCGATAAAAACATTATCCGAATGTTGGGATATCGAGTCGAAGGAACCTTAAAATACCCTGGCAGGGTTTCCTTAACCACGAAATATTCTTATGAAATCGGAATCAATTAAACAGAGTCTTTATTGTGGTTTTTATTATATCATCGGGTGCTGAATCTGTTGATGGTCCATGTAAGGTCGATGCAAAAAATGGTTTTGGCATGCCGTTTAGTGATAACATGAAGACGAATTTTGATCTTTTAACTGCATAAGACAACAACAGTCTCTTTACATCGTAAAGGGAATAAAGGAGCATTTAGTAATAGTTGAGAATTTCTTTCGGGCGCCTTCGGGTTCTTAAGATTATTCTTCCATTTAAGCAAAAAACAGTATAATTTCATCCCCTAGTTCCGCATCCTTTTCGTCAACAACTCTTAGCGTTACGCACAAAACCCCTTCATGTGAGGAATCTGTTTTGCGACATAATCTTGTGTATGCAGAAACGTTATGATTTACGCCAGTTACAGGTTAAGGGTTATATTCTATTTAAATTTTGATAAAAATTCCCTTAGTCAACCAAAGTGTACTTCATTTTAAAAAAATTGGTTCACAGTGAAACAAATGAGCGCATTGCCATTTCTATAATTGTATCACTAGCCCCTACGAACCTCCAAGCAACTCCCCTCAGTGATAATCAAATCAGTTTGGCATGGACAGCTACAACGTCAATGACCGGCGTCAGCCACTTCTTGGCCACGACGAATGGAAGTAATCCACAAACATGCAAGGTTACTGATGAGGCTAGAAACTGCACCATCAGCGGCCTAACGGCCTACACGGACTACGAGGTGTCGTTAGAGGCGTGTGACAGATTTGATCCCCATTCCGTAAGACGATGCAGTTTAGCGGGTTCCATTGCAACGAAGACACTTCCTGCAGGTGAGTAGTAACGTGGTGTTTTTATTAGTTCACCAGTTCCTTTTTCATTTCATCCAATATACAAACATATTTCATTTAAAAAAAGGACTCCATACCACTCTTAATTTGTGGTCGGATACAACAGTCTAATTATTTCATCACTATTGTACAATGCCATGAAGTAAAGGAGGGCGTTGAGACAATCTTGTCTGATGCCAATATAGGTGAACACATTGCGCCCGCGTTCTACAACTTATGGTTTAAGCTATATTTATTCTGCAGCGCTGTTGCTTAGCGACAAACGAAAAAATGACAAGATCAGATTCGGCAGTTTACCTGTAAAAATACATTCTAAGAATCTACTGACTTTTTCGACTTGACACTAAAAGCATGATGAAACTAATAACTGTAAACACCATCGATTTTCGCCTTTAGCTAAAATTCGTTTCCATATAACCTACGAAATTAGAATTTTCACACGAAGAATCTAAACAGTATGTTCCATCGTTTTGTAATGGTTCAAAGGCCACACTTTGCAAATTGGATAAATTGATAAATCTAATGAAAAAAATTAAATATCTCAAAATTAGAAAGGATTCTAGTAAAATAATTATTATGTTGTCATATGGGGCTATGATTACAGATCGCTAGTTCCTATTCTGCGGATTTAAAACTGTCTTCACTTTGACCTTACTGATCAAGCAACGACATAAAATGGGCTCTAAAATTTATCGAGATGTAGGTTAGAGAAGTCAGGTGTTTGGGAAAAATCTCCGAATCGACCTCCTCCTTTAAGTTAAAATTATATTTATGTAGCAATTATGACATGATGCCGGTTTCCGAGAGATTCTTGTCACGATCGCTTGTATTCTTAAGCAATACAGATTTATTAAATTATGGAATATTTGTATTGTACGTCTAACAAAATGCAACAGTTTCATCATTTGCAGAATATGTTATAGCATATCATAAATGTATTACTGTATATATTATTGGGCTAAAATAAGCGAAAATGAATCGATTTTCACCAGGTTCCCTTAAAATTATCACCACTAGCTCCAACCGACCTCCAAGTCACTCTTGTACGCGATAGACAGATAACCTTGGCATGGAAATCTCCCACGAAGACGATGACTGGAACCGCATACTTCTTTGCAAGTACAAATATCAGCAAGTCAAAAGAATGCGAAGTCGCTTCGAATTTAACAGGTTGCGCGATCAGCGGCCTCAGCCCAAACACCCACTACGAGGTGTCGCTTTGGGCGTGTGATTCGAAGAAGAATACAACTTTGCGAACATGCAGTACTGCCGTTAAAAAACTAACAAAGACTCTTTCTACAGGTAGGCAATAAACCGGTTTGTTTTTCCTTTATCGGACTCTATTTAAAAAAACCAATCAAATGTAGTTAAGGTGTTTCGAATTTTACAGAGGACTGCATGTCGAATATTGTATTGTTGGTCAGATAGAACATTTAAACTTGATTTTTGAGAAGGTTCTTTATTAACTGCACAGCTGACGTATCGTTAGAGACAAAACAAACCTTTAAAGCGAGTTCCAGTTGTGTTAAAGTTGTGAACTATTACTGCATTTCCGATGAGCGGTGGTATGTGTTAGGGCATTGAGATCATTTTTTTATGATTTATTGATGTGTAGGGTGTTTATCATTAGATAAAAACCACGAAAAATATTCACTTTGAAATTAATTTTCATTCCAATAGGCCCAGCTGACTTTCAGGCAACTGCTCAAAGCGATTCCGCGATACGGTTGACGTGGAATTCTCCTTTTAGGCCTGGGCCCCTAAGATACCCATTTTACACAATTGGAAAAAACAGGCATGTAAAGTGCAGAGGTTACCCAAAATACAAATTTATTTATGAATACTACACGCGGAAAGAACCTGACTGCGATATCAATGACTTGACCGCATACACCGTATACGAGGTTTCGCTTGAGTTGTGTGACAAGCGTATACTCGATAACAGTACCATCTGTACTTCTCCCACAATAAGCACTACGAGGACACTCCCGGCAGGTATGCTATTACACGATAAAAACTTCGTTTGCGACATATTTCAGCCCCTTTTCTTGCTTTATTTGCGTTCAATTGCTGTCAAAGAT